>WUAP02192662.1:0-21763 GCA_015163945.2 Stichodactyla helianthus | reverse complement strand
GCGTTCCATTTGAAGGAACTAAAACCGGTTATCCCAAACGAATTTCCCGATTTTTTTTTTGTAAATGGTAAACACCCTCGCATTCAAACACTTCAGAACGAGGTCACGCGGGGAAGAAGAAAAGATTACATTCTCTTGGGAAAAAACATGGCTGCCGTGTGATTAAAGCCCATCCACAGGCAGCCGGGAATTTCTTTTCAATAGGACGTTTTCATGATTACTTCATTTTACTATCACTACCAGAATGCTTTGCCAAAATGCTTTGTTATTCAGATTTTTCTACTCTCCTGGAAATAAAGAGAAATAGGAGGTTTGCACGATGGCGTCATTTGACCAGTACTACCAGTATGCTTCGCGTATTTTCTTTCATATTCAAATTTTTTATTTCCTCATGAGAATAGTAAGACAGTGGGTGCTAATCAACTCAACAAAAGAAAGTGTGCAAGGGATTCCGGTAGTAGAAGTTCATAACGCAATAAAGCACTTGTGTCCTATTGGTAAAATTTGCTAGAAAATAGAAGCCACTCAAAGCATTCTGGTAGTGGTAGTAAATTACACCATCATGTAAACGTCCTATTCAACATTTCTTGAAGAAAGTTAGACAAATAAATAAATATACGACCCAAGTAACTATAGAAGCGACGTTTATTTGTTTATTTGTTTCAGCTCATGTGCTTAGTATTTTATCTACAAAAAGGTTCCTCCGCTCTAGAGTAAACCACAGCAAATTTACTTTTTGATTATGAAAACGCACTATGGCTGCACGTTGTCAAAGTCGTTTTCCGTTATTCCAAGCGCAAAAGACGCAAACGACAGCAGGACAACTAGAAATATAAATAAGTCAGTAAGCCGTGCGCATCACTTTAAAAAAAGTCGAGTGCTCGTCTGGTCTAATCGATATAAACTAGATTCATTTACGATCTTTTTCTGATTCTATTTATTCTCAAGGTTTCCTTTTTCTAGGAGTTTCGGCGGCAGACAGCTCTTAATTAAGATTTTCCGATTAAGAATCACAAAAATGAATATTCTAGATCTGGTCTATAGATAGAAAGTTTTTCCGCAATGGTATAGAATTTGTCTTTTTCGACTTGTGGCCCGTTGAGTTTGAATGCGGCCGCAACTTGAAAAAAAGGTATTGTTAAGAGAACCATGTGGTCTCCTAAAATACCCCAAATAAGGAATTAATTATCCTCGTTGTCAAATTAACACATTTGTGCAAACGTATGATCTATGATATCTTACTTCAGGTTGTATACGCTGCTTTCTTAAGACGCATAAAACAGTTCGTTTTCGATCGTTTGCATCAAATTTGAGGGGCACTTTGCATGCACAATAGTTTTGATGTGCAGTGAAGGATGACAAGCTATTGTATTTACGCAAAGTGTCCCTCAAAGTAAAGAGGAAATCAGTGAATAGACGTTATTCGTTGTTTTCCCCAGGTCACCTGTCATTTTCTTGGGTTTTATTTCTGGTTTAACCATAACGCTTGAGAAGATACATTAATGGAAAACCTCAAACAAAGAATCTTATTCCCAAGAGGTCTATAATGGAAAACATTGCGCCCCGCCAAGCGAATAAACAACAACCTATTACATACTAAGGAACACACGTTTGATAACCAATGAGACAACGAGCAATGTACAACCCACGATAGCTAATCAGACAACCAGGAATACACCAAAGTGAACTAAGCGTTGTCGGATTCAAAAAGTTAAATCATTCAAGGAAAGACCGCAAGGGGTTATGGGTAAGCACTTTATAAGGCCCATATTATATTAGTTATTGGTGCAAATCTCGAGAACTGCTTCAAATTCTCGAACAATGCCTCATGAACTATTTACCCAGAATCCTCCTCGGTCTCACCTTCGATGATTTAACCTTTTGAACCCGACAACGTTTTTTCGTTTTTTTCAATTTGTTGTATACGATATGTGTAATAATTTACCAATCAAATCGTCAATGAGCAATGTATAGAAGCTAGGTTTTTCGCGCCAAATCAATCCTTATCTAAAAATTGTGCCCCGTGTGAGGATCGAACTCACGACCTTCAGATTATGAGACTGACGCGCTGCTTACTGCGCTAACGAGGCCAGATAAGATTTTTTCTTTTTTAAGCAAACCAAATCACACATCAAGTTTGCAGTTTCTTTCACAATACAACTTCAGAATGCAAGCATTAAACTTTAGTTTGCAAGAAATATTATGGGTTCTTGATTAAACTAATAACAGAATCATCTAAATGACTGAGAAGGCAATTTAGAAATTCTCAGCGAATGAACATGGTTCGCATATGCAGAAATAAGATAAGATAAGATAAAATAGAGAAAAACAAGGAAATAACTTTTTCAGAAAACTTAATGATCATTTGCGCAAAATTGTGCCCCGTGTCGCCCCGTGTGAGGATCGAACTCACGACCTTCAGATTATGAGATTGAAACGCTCCCTACTTCGCTAACGAGGCCAGATAAGATTATTTTTATTATTTCTTTTTTAAGCAAACCAAATCACACACCAAGTTTGCAGTTTCTTCCACAATACAACTTCAGAATGCAAGCACTAGATTTTAGTTTGCAAGAAATATTATGGGTTCTTGATTAAACTAATAACAGAATCATCTAAATGACTGAGAAGGCAATTTAGAAATTCTCAACGAATGAACATGGTTCGCATATGCAGAAATAAGATAAGATAAAAAAGAGAAAAAACAAAGAAATAACTTTTCAGAAAACTTAATGATCATTTGCGCAAAATTTGCCCCGTGTGAGGATCGAACTCACGACCTTCAGATTATGAGACTGACGCGCTGCCTACTGCGCTAACGAGGCCAGTTGATATAAGTAATGCTCCTGTTTCTTTTTAATACTCGTTTGTCGTTCGGATAGACATTTAGCTGGCAAAACTATCTAAACAATAATGTGTGCCCATAAACTTTTTAAGCAGGCGTGAGGAATGTTAGATGAAGGTTTTGGAATGACAAATGATTGCGCAAGACGTTGCAACAGTGAGTTGGACGAAACATGTGTCTATACGATACTACGACTTGTAAAACTCATCTCGAATAAAGGATAAAAATCAAGGCATACGGAGCTTATTTGCATCATGTGAGCAGCTATGTTGCGCGCAAAGTTGACGGAAGTATACACTTAAGGTATTTCAAAAGGGTTGTCGGTCGGCGATATGAAATATGAAATGTGAGCCAGACAATTTGCCAGCGCAGGTCATCGCTCAAAGGTGATATCGTATTTAGATCTCCGACCGTCAACTTTTTTGAAGTAAGTTTAAAAACTACACCTGAACTTTATTAACTATGATCTAAAGGGATGACAGCAATGTCGTTAGGCTCTCAGAGAGCTGTTTGACATCAGTGGTAGCAACGTTGCGCGCGCAGCATTGGAACTATAGTACATGTTAGGGACCGTTCACTTTTTATCAGGAGGGGGGGCTGGTGGTTTTTGGAAATTTTGCTAAAAATTTTGTGTAGCACCCCTTTTATTCCATAAAATTTTCAGGTGGTCCCCCTCATTGTGTCCATGTGTTGTGTGACCCCCTAGCATACCATTTTTTTTCTATGCTCCCCCTTTCAAAGCCAAATTTTTCAGGTGCCCCCCCCTCCCCACCACACACACACACACACACACAAAACCACCAGGCCCCCTCCTGATAAAAAATGAACGGTCCCTTAGCAACGTTTACAGATGACCTTAGTCTTCACTTTCATTTTCGGTCATTCATCCTTGAACAATTTCCACAGTGCAATCCCAGACGACTCAAGGCTTTGCATAAGATCCGGCTTTCGCTCTGCAGGCCCATCTACACAAGACAATCCCAGAAAATGCTTTTGCAAAGAACTTACTCATGGTTCCATAGCACAAAGGATGTAACACGCTCTGCAGACAGGTATTCAAAAACACGTACTTTCGAGTTATGTGGAAGTATTTCCAGTTCTTGTAGGTGACAACGTCAAAGTACTCCAGAAGGAACAGCACTTGGTAAGGGAAATAGCAAACCACGAAGACCAAGATAATCGCATAAATCATTCGCAGTAGGTCGTTCTCGAGTTTAATCTGAAGGTTCTTGTTTCTCTCGCTACGAGTGAGGCTCTCTGGACTAAGGGTCCTGGACCAGCTCATTTCTCTTTCTTCGCCTTGAGTTGAAGACCCGCCATTGGATTCCTTGAGGCAGTTCCCTTCGTCATTCGTTACTTCAATGGAAGGGAGTCCTCTGTTCTTTAAGCGCTTCTGAGCCATATGCCATTTCAGCTTGATTCCCATAGCCCCATACGCGAGGACCATTATTAATATGGGTACCAGGAAGTTGATCGCAAAACGGACCATCAGGTACCTACGGTAGACAGGTGACGGGAAGGTAGTTAAGGTGTCCCCGGGGAACAAAACTACGCACCAACAAGTGTTGCCATCGTAAGGCGATTTGACCACAGTAGAGTACAAGAATGATGGAAATGTGATGATCAGCGCCGATGCCCAAAGACACCCGATAGCAATCTGGTACCTCATAAGTTTCTTAACGATTCGTAAGCGCCGGTCTTTCTTGAACATTCTGAAGCGATGCACAGAGATGAAAGCAATGGACCAAGTGACAACGAGACACGAAGAGACCTGAATTGGACTGGCTAGATGGCACATTAGACTCTCAAAAGGCCAAGAATACACTTCGTCATAGATGAAACTCAGCGGCAAAAACAGGACTCCAATTAATTCTGCCACAGCGACATTTGTTACGAGCTTGTAGGTTAGCGGTTTTCGCACTCTAATGGATAAAATCGAATGAATCACAATTGAATTCCCAATAACAGCTGCCAGCGTGACAAGCGTGAAGCAAAACCAGCGAAAGTACTTGGATACATCAGGCTCTATGTACTGTTCGTGAGGTGCGCTCACGACGCCTTGAGAAACACTGAAATTCTTGGTGAAATTTGTGAGGTTGAACATCTTCGTCGCTCGGATCTTTCAAGAAGGCAACACCGTTGTTATATCAGCACTAAAAGCAAATATATATTGTTTAAGTAGCAATTAAATGATTGATCATTTATGAAGACCATGAGCTACAATGTAAATTCATTTTCCCTACGTCAAGAATAATTCGTGGCTGAACGAGAAACTTTTGAGTGCACCTTGACCCTTCAGAATTACTTTGTGATGTGAAAGCCCCTACAAAAATAAGTAAGAATGCTGTTTAGTGTTTGATGATACATCTTAAAACAAAGATATTCAATATTTAATTTCGAAATTAATGACGTCATCAGACTTCCAGGACTGATAAAATATAAATATCATTAAAGGAGAAATATCTTCTTAAAATTAATTAGCCCAAATCAGTTGAAACATTTTACTAACGATGTATCAGAGACAAAAATCGTTTTGGTGTATTCAATAGTGTTGCTACGGAAACTCCCTCGGACCCAGGCTGTTTTAAAGAAAAAATATTTAATTTCTGGCTTGGTTTGAATGCGATATCACCATGATCACAAAGCAATCCTGAAGGGCTGGGTGCTTTTTAAGCGAAGGCCTGCGAGAACATTGAAAACCCAGGGGGCTTTGACACTAATTTCAAAGAACTGCTAGAGATATAAAAACGAGAACAAAATAGTAATCAAGATAAGGGAAAGCAAAAACCTTGGAGTTGACAAGTTTATGTAAAAGACTACAGGACGCCAATATGTTTGCAGAATTTTTAAAGTGCTAAGAAAGAAAAAAAAAAACAAAAAAAAAACAAAAAGCATGGTATCAAACCAATGTGCATAATTTGTTTCTTTATACAGTAACAACATTGAGAATCCCGATAAATCTTCTCTTTTGGTTTGGACAACTCTTATCACTAAAACAATATTTATATCATTAATATTCATCAGAAATCTTCATCGGATTTAATCAAAAAGGTCGCCGGTAAACGTTATTTAACAGACCAATTTCTTGTGTTGAAATTACTATCTTTTTAAGTATGATTAATTTGTCTTCCAAATTGAAACAAGGAAAGAAATTTAAAACGCTGCACGAACCTCACTTTTGACTCCAAAGAACGTCAATCTAACGAATTATCCCGG
Source organism: Stichodactyla helianthus (assembly GCA_015163945.2). Lineage (NCBI taxonomy): Eukaryota > Metazoa > Cnidaria > Anthozoa > Actiniaria > Stichodactylidae > Stichodactyla > Stichodactyla helianthus. Next base: position 15,702 of record WUAP02192662.1, on the reverse strand, counting down.
AAGCTTTCAGTTTTTGCTGTTGATTATATGATTTAACCATAACATTTTTTTCCCCGCATGATATTGTTATTCAAGTGGACAAGCTATCTCGGAACATTGTTGAAATGAAAAGGCCTTTTCGTGTTGAGTTGATGTGATGTGAGAGCCATCGAGAATATGCGTCTCATTTCACCATTTTTGAACCTTATTTCCATTTTATCTTTAAATTTCTTTCATTCTTTGTTTTTCCTATCTTTCATTCCTTCGTTCCTTCGTTCTTTCGTTCTTTCGTTCATTCTTTTTTTCGTTGTTTTATTCTTACTGTGCAATCATTTTGCCTTAGTCATTTAATGCAGTATTCATCAAGAATTCTTTATCATAAAAAATTCATTACAAAGTTTTATTTCTGTAATACAAATTATTTCATTGGGTTTAAGAGATGATTGTTTTTACCATCATGTTCAGTTTACAGTTTTCAAGTTTAATACAGAAGTAAACACACACAAGGTTTCGTAAATATTCTTAAATATTCTCTATTTGTTTTGTCTTTTAGTATTTTTACAATTTAATCAACAACCAAGGAAACATTAACACGACCAAGAAATAAAAACAAAGATTTTTCTAGTCTTTGGAATTGTTTAACACGTAAATCTAGCGCATTCCTAAAACACGTTAAATAAATGAATAAAAAAGCAGATTTTGGAGCAAAAGTTCTCTAAAAAATTATTTTCAAGGACGTTAATTCGCGGCTATATTATTTCTGCGCATCCTTTTTTTGTGCGCGCGAAAGGCATAGGAAAGAATGACAATACATTTTCCCCAAAATTACACTTGTTCACGAGATCGAAGCCCAAATAATATTTTGACGGCGACGCGCGCTTTCAAACATCTATAAACGTATTTAAAACTCTACTCTAAATCTCTTATACCTGAGAAAGTTAAATAGAATTAAAACAGCGATTTCTTTTTGTTTGAACATCTTAATCAACACGACAGGCATGATGAAACTATTTTCTAGTCAAAATGGCCGGTTTTTATCGGGTCGTAGTTCGAATGAAGACGGTGACCCCCATTTTTTATTTTATTTTTGAAACTCTGTGAAAAAATGTGATGAAGTAAATGTGTGCCAGGTTTCAGTAAATTGACAATGCAACATCAATTGCCTTAATGATGAACCATTTCGGACGGTTGTCGCTGCAGGTAGAAGCAATTAAAATACGATATTAAATAATTCCGCGACAAATTGTTTATAACGATGAAGCATTTCGATGGCAGTTGTCGTTTTTTTCCTAAATATCGCAATTTTTAAAAAATCACTAGCTAATAGAATCACCCCCACACAGTCAGTATTTAAATATCTGCTACAATTAGAAGATGTGTTTAAGATTTCTATTAGCAAATACAATGCTGTGTCCTGCTATCCAAGTCGAATCAGTTGAAACCAAAGTTGTCTACATTGATTCAGCGCTAGCCTTATCAGTTCCATTACTCAGGTAGCCCAAACAAAGTTTCTGTTGTATCCTTTTTTTTGAGGATTTAAAAGTATGGTGATCCTTACGGTCCCGTTTACAATAGCAATTTTGTCGCACGACTTGAGCGGTGATTTCAATGGCGAATTTATCGCAACCCAAATCGCGCGTGCGTAAAATCGCCATAAAATCGCGGCTCCGGTCGAGCGATTACATTGCTAGTGTAAACGGGCCAAAGTAGAACTAAAGGCCTGTTTACATTAGCAATCCTGTCGCGCGACTAGAGCTGCGGTTTTAATGCCAATTCGAACATGCTCGAAACTCGGTGCAAACACGCGCGATTTGGGTTACGATAAATTCGCCATTGAAATCGCCGCTCAAGTCGCGAGACAAAATTGTTAGTGCAAAAGGGTCTTAAAATGCTACGTGACAGTTCAAAAGGTGCACTTCAATCACTTTGTGTTGTTAGAATGAGGTGAAGCCTTTAAAAAACTTTCGTTGTCTTCTTAATGGTATAAATCACAAACACAGTCACATTAAAAAAATAGAAATCAAGAAAAAGTATAAAAGAAAATTTACAGGAAAATGGTACCTTATTAAATGTCCAGTTTTAGTTGATAGACCTTAAGCTGTCGTAACGTTTCCCTCTTCAAACTTTATGCGAAGAAGATTCTATGTTTAATAGTGTTTACCGAAGAACTCTAGGCCTAGTGCCGTCATTTAAAGCTCATTTGTCTCGTGCAAATGGCACTCAGTTTTTCGTACATGCATCCCACTTCTCGCCTAGATTATCCTGTTTGCTATTAGTGCGGGAAGGGGTGTTATTTATGAATTTGTATTTTTGTCTGATTTGCAAATAAAGTGATACTCTTTTGTGTTGTTTTAAGGCCTAGGGATTATATAGGACGCCATGTTGGCGTGTAAACATTCGGCATCAGAAAACTAGATTACACTAGGAACACTTAATCAATTTGCCATCAATAGCCCACTTCCGAGTTCTCGAAAAAGAAGCATGAAGATGAGGCTTCGCGAGAAATCACACTTTATGGCGTGAAACGACTGACTTGTTCTGTTGTCACAATTTTCTCTCTGACTTGTTCGCGGTTCATTCGTATAAATATACTTTTAAGCAACGGAAAAAATCAAAGAAATTTAAGTCCTTTCGAGCCGCCAAGCATGATTTCGCACGAAGCCTCACGTTCATACTTCTTTTTCGAGCACTCTTGAAGGGTGCTTATTTGTTAGCTGACACAGGGAGAGATGCATGGAGAGGGTTGCAGGCAGAGGGTGTGGGACAGTTCGGACAGTTTTCAGTTTTGTTCAGCTAAGATCTATTTCCTATTTTCTTTTCCAGTTTTCTTTTCTTTTCTTTTCTCCCTTTCTTTACTCTTTTTTCACTTAAAACGCATATTTTTGTTACTTTTATCATTATTTTTTATCACATTTACACGGACTTCCATCTTAAAGCCAAGACATTTGCTTCCTTGTGCGTGATCATGATGTATCTCCAAGCTTTTCAGTCGAAATTTAACTGAGTATGTTTGAAATAAAGAAACTTATATAAGCAAACACGCCGCCTGCCTAATCGACTTCGGCTTGGTTAGTGGCTTTTAACCGTAAACAAAGACTCACTAAATCTAAAAAATCTAAGCACGTTCATTGTCTTAATGCTCTATCGTTGGTGTGCTTTTCACTGATTCTAGTAACTACTTTTTCGTGCGTTGGGAATCGCACTGCTATACTAACTCATTGGGACTTTCAAAGTGCTGTCACTTGATTGTCGCGGTCAAGATTGGTCGAAAATAAAGGGGCTTTCATTGGATAAAAGTCCACCCAATCCCAGCCGAGGGAATACGTAAAACAGTACTAGCGTCGAAGATAACAATCCAACTAGAGTGATTTTATTCAACCCGTGAAAGAAAGATGACTATTTAGTTTGTACTAGTTGATAAAGAACAAAGGTAAACAATATGGGTTTAGAGTCTACTACTAACTATTATGCGTACTATTTTTTCACGGGTTAAATAAAATCACTCTGAAAATTTATAAAATATACTAGATACTACGCGCGTTCTGATTGGCTGAGAGGTGCGTTTGCATGAGAGTATGTAGACACATAGACATGTAGTTATTTTGCACGGACTGTCCCGAATTCATCCCAACTCCTCTCGTGTTTATATCAGGCTATGCAAAGACGGAAAACGTTTTCTATTGCATGCTTAAGTAGTATATTTTCCCGCCTTTTTTAAGAACATGCGCACTACGTTTTCCACTGTTAGTAATGGCCGGATTCATCGAGTTCAATATCAAAAACTTAACAAAAATCGTTTATCATTTTATTTTAGAATTCCTAGGCCATTGCAAGAGATATTCTTAAATGATGAGTTTGAATAAAACATGAATTCCAAAGATTAATGGATCTGACTAGTCCTTTTAAGACCCATAAAAGATCTTAGCCTATCGATAGCCTATATCTAAAACTGACAGACAAATTGAGTCGAAAACAAAACATACTTGCATGGCCTGATCCAATATCCAGTGGCTTGAACAAATGCCATCGACAATGTCACTTCATAAGAACGCAATTCATTTTAATGGAAAGGTGTATTGAAACATGCATCGACAGTCGTACTTATCTCTTGGCACGTATGCTACTTGTCTTGTCAAGCAGTTATATTATTTTTAAATATGGTACGCAAATAAAAATCCTTATTCATCCAGTAAAAAGTCAAATTGATTGATTGATTGATTTTTTCAGCATCATTTTACCGACTAAAAAGAATTCCAAGCCTTGAATTACGAAACGGCAAGCGGAGCCTATAGACGTGTTTTTTGTTTTACTTCTTCAAGAGCGTATTAGCGAAAACAAAATAATTCTTAAATCAAGATCCTGATCCCCAAACCGCTCAGCTATATTGCCAACTTTTCTAAAGTCATTTCTTGTTTTTAGTCTATCAATCTACTAAAGTTTAGAGCGAGTGGATTATTTATCAGAAGCAAGGTTAAGGCCGTAACTTGTCTAGCGGAAAAATAAAAAAGTTAAAGCTAGAACTAAAGATAGAGTTTAGAAAATAGAATAACGACTTTTCATGAAAATCTTGGTGCAATTTTAAGCAATTTTAAGCAGTAGTTCTTAAAGCATTTGCAACAAATTTACAAAAAGGTGTCATTTTCTTACCGTACATCATACTTCATGCAGTGGAACTGGTCATTAGCGCTCCACTATCACCTTATGGATCTTATACTTCTTCGTGAAAGCCGAGAATCAAGTTTATATAGATGTACTTGACTGGTAAATATCCTAATGAGCGCTTCAGGAAGTGTCACTGCAGACTTGTTAATGTTGAAATACTAAGTAACAACGCTCTGCATATTGAGAAAATCTGACACTAAGAATTCCACCCTTTTTTTTTAAAGTTTTATGAGCCAAGCCGTAAGATTATCAAAATGCCTCGAGTTATGAAGTTAAAATCAGTTGAAAGAGGGATACATTATGCGTAAGGCAGTGCTTCCGTGCAGGTCATATCAGGCGTCAACCGTCGCCGACAATTTTCACAAAACAATATTGCGAATTTACACGAAGGAAGATAAAAATAATTAAAAAAAAAAAAAAAAGAACTTTGAATACCAGTAAAAATATATATAGATAAATAAATAAACACAAAACGAAGTCGGAATGAGTCCGACCGGAATGACTGAAGAAAAATGTTCAGAAATCTCAGCGTACGTGACAGATCTTTAACAAGGAATACCTAAGTGAGTTTGAATTCATTTGATCGTACGTTTTTGTTTTTAAAAGCAGTAAACCGGCCTTTTAAAAATTTAAAAATCTTCACGTGACTACATCCAGCACCTCGACAAACAGCAGCTGCAGTGAGTACGTTAAGCGAATTGGTTTCCAATATTCTCGACGAAACATGGCGACTTTTCCTTCACACGGCTATTGTTTTATAGTTAGAACACCTCGTAGCGATAGTATTACTACAGGATTTTAGCTTATCTTTTCTATCATATCGAAAAAATAAAGTTGCCATGTAGGGAGACAAATAGGTTTCAAAAGCGAACAGACGTCCATGTTGATATTTTTGGCTCCTAGTTAAAATTCCAAACTTGCTAGCTTTTTCTGTCTTTGCTATTGTACTCTATTTATGTCATTTTGGAGTGATACTGGGTAGTTTTGAAAAACAAAAAAGGTAAAAAGAAAAAACAAGAATAACACAATTTGGGTTTGCATTCTGTGAACTATAACTATAACACAAATTTTCAGACTACTATTAATTGATAAACCAGCTGAATCTATTTACAGTTAGTTTTCAAAAAAGATAAATCATAAATATGCGTGGACAAGAAAAAAATTAGGAAAAAAAAAAAAAATTAGTCGATGATTGTTCGCGTGACAGTATTTGTGAGGTCGCTGGCGAGAGCCTTGTATAGAAACATATTGGGTGGGCATTCACCTTAGTTTGGAGCCTAGCTCTGTAGTGAATGATCCACGTTGTTTTACAACAACGGAAAGACTTATGCAGTTATAGAAATTAAAATCTTGAGCTTTGAACCATAAGAATCAATGAATGAAAACTCGCGCACGCGCGCCAACAAACATCTTTCTAAACAACCGCAACACACATAGCTATGGTTATACACTCAAATGAAATCCCCGCCCTCCGGGAAAGAGCGGGGAAATAACGCGGCGAGACCGGGGATTTAATGCGCATTTAACAGCGTGAATACACGGGGAATTTAACGCGTACTTCAATCTGCGTACTTCAACAGTTGTAACAATTTTAACAGCGACAACTTCAACAATTTTAACAGCAAATCTTTCTCCAGTGACCAGGGAGAAATGCTAAATTTAAAACTACGTTAATGTTAAGTCTCTCTCCCAGAGGTCGGAGAGATTGTGACGTCACATTAAGGATCATGGTCGTGGGAGGGGGACAAAACAGTAATCGACACAAAGAAAATCGATATTAAATGCGTTTTGTGGACCGTAGAACCAGACAACTTGAGAGTAAGCTTTTCTTAGCAGAGCAAATTGTTTAATTTCAAATTTCTATTGTTCTGGACGCTCTGTCTCCTTCATAAACAAGCCATGACGTCATAATCAAATAGGGTAATTTTGAAATTTGCCCCTCAACGTCAAAGTCCGTTCTTTCTTTCATTCGTTTCATTCATAAATATTCGAATTCATTCTTGTTTGCTATCCTTCTTGTTTTGTTCTTTTTCTTTCTTTTGTTTTTCACGACATTTATTTTCACGTGCCGCCAATATCCATCGTTTTCTAGTCCTGTAGGGCAAGCCAATATGTAATATACACGGTTTAATATTTGTGAGTAGTGTCGACGTCAGAAGCATTCATTTTAAAGGGTCGTATTACAACTGCTGAAAAACGTGATTGAGCTCAACTCCGCGTGACCGGCTCTTTTGTAGCCTTCTGGAACCCAATCTGGGAAATCCGGCGTAGCGGTAGAATTGCCAGTGGACAAGACTGATTCACATCCTGGAATTTCAAGACAGTTTTGCTTTCATTTTTATTAGCTTAACAGACCAATATTCAGTAGTATGTCCTGTCTAAATTTTGCCTAATTCTAGCGGATTAAATTTTGCCGTCAGAATTATTAATGACTAATGAGAACAGAAATGATGAAGTGACGCATGGCGGCAATTGGCCGGTTTTGAATTAGGTAACCGGCTAGAGGCGCCATGATTTTTTTCAAGAAAAAAAGCCCTTTGCCTGAATTATTATAAATTATTTGTCAGCTTGGACTTTTTTACTGTTATGGCGAAAATTCAGTTGCACTGCAGTCATTAATCTATCACTGTCGAGACTGTTATTTGAGGATCTTTGTAAATATTTGAGTCCATCAACTCACTCTACTCTTTCAGAGCAAGGAAACTACTTTAGCTTAGCCGATAAGATGGGATTTTCATGTAAATTCCCTTTTGCACTTTTATCTTTTAAACTGGCTTCCAATGAAAATGTCCCGCAGTCGCAAGGCCTATATATCTTTTTATGAGCCAGTCGCTGGAAATCTCTACAAAATAATTTAAAGTTTTAGTATCAACCATGAAAGGGGGGGGGAAAATTGGCTCTGAAAAAAATCTTTCTGATAATGTTCTAGTTGATTGAACGCCCTCTCCCCCGACCCCGGGAACAGGGGGGGATTTAACGTTCACGTAATATTAAATTTAGGCCATTCCCCCGGTATCCGAAGGAAGATTTGTTGTAAAAATTGTTGATGGTGTTGCTGTTAAAATTGTTAAAACTGTTAAATCGTACGCGTTACATTCACCGTATCCCCGTGCAATCACACTGTTCATAAAAGCGCGTTAAATCCCCGGTGTCGTCGCGTGAATTCCCCGCATGTACCTATTAATGTTAAGCCGGCGGGATGAGAAAGTAGGAAAGACAAATGCGGCGGGTGGCTGTGACTTGACGAGCTGTCTGTTGGACTAGGATTAACACTACCCGGGGTAGGAAAACTTTGAAAATCTTTCGATTCTGCTCACTGCCAAAACCTATAGCTCTGTATGATGCCTAGTAAATGGTATCTAAAGAAATGCCCGGGGTTGACAAATATTCACCGCATTGAAGTAATAATCCTTTTAGCCCCCGGAAAGGAAATATGACTTTAACCCCCCACCGGCTTAATATTGATAAGTTCATAATGTACCCGTCGGCCGGCCCCTGGTACAAGGGGTTCATTTGAGTGCATAACCTTGAACGTCTGCCGAAGCTTCGCGACAGATATTCTGGATTACAACAAAATGTTAATCTACTAGTCAAGTGTACTGGCTTACTGAGACGATCTTTTAGACGTATAACTACACGATTGATGCAACTTTGGAAAAGAATTATCGTCTTGTCAGATACATTTTTTTTCTAGCAGGATGGCAATTATGATATTAATGCTTGCAGCTACTCTCTTGTGATATCAAATAAATTCTTTAAATCGATTCTCCTGAAAATTAGATATAGATCAATAAAAGGGATTTTACCCTTCCTAGACCAACATGTAATGAGATTGAGATCTGTTATCGCGATAGACGCAAGGACCATGTAATCTGATTAACGCCCCTGAAACTTCAAAACTGAATTGCCCTATATCATTATGACGTCAAGCCTTGTTTATGGGGAGGACAGAATCGTCCAGATCAATAGAAATTTGAACAAAATTAGCTCTGCTAAAAAAAAGTTTACTCGCAGATTGTCTGGTTTCCAAGTAGTTCCGCAGAACTACAAAACATCTCAGGGTGAATCCAGGATTTCTCATTGCTCTAACTTTAACAATTCATTATATCTCCGTTTCTTCCCCTAAACACATGCAATACCCCCCCCCCCTCCCCCGTGAGAAGAGGGGAGTTTGCTTAAGCACTCTGGAACCTCCTAGATATATATATACACGCCTGTTTCAGCTACAGCGAGTAAGAACTTGACCTTTTAATTCTTTTTCGACTACTTTTCTTTGCTTCTGGATTAATTAATAAGTTAATGGTCAATAATCCCGATAATACGGAACGGCAATAAACTTGTCTGGTATCGAATTAATTACAGTAATGAGAAACTCCTTCTTGGGAGTCAGCCTAACACTACCCACCGTCTTTGCTTTCAAGCTCAGTGTGAATTACTTTATTAATTCGGCAGCTTTTAACCGGCTACTTAAGGACAACTCTAAATTTAAACTTTAAAAGTATATTATTTTACAAGCTTGTCTTCCTCCGTTTTTTGAGTCTCCGTTAATTAACTGCAGCATGCAACACTAAAAAACTAATATGACAAAGTTAAGAGCAGTTCTTCAGAAAAGCCTTCGGACTGCCTCGTAAATCAGTTCGTGAATCATTTATTATAGATCTTAGTTTAAATGGTGTCTAGTAGCCGATACTGTTGTCAAGTTATGAAATATGAATAGGTAATCATTTTGGTAAAACCAATATGCACTATGATGAGGGCCGGAGTTGACATTATAATTCTTCGTAGGCGCAAATTGCCCTAAATTGACCGACACTAACAACGGCTGCCAAGAAGACTATTATTGACTTGTTTTATAAGCTTTGTTCTGAGATTTTTTACCCTGGGTTTGGGGGTGCAAGAGGGCCAGCTGCAAAAAAATTTTTTACCAGTGCTAAATAAGGTATGGTTTTTTAGATTTTGTTCTTGAATAGTTGTATTTTCAGTTCAAAATCTTTAAGTCTCAGATAGGGTATTCAAAGTTTGGATTTTTGTTGCACAAATGCACAAACGAATACGTGTTCACGAACGAGCCGGTGATTTTTATCGAGTAAGGGACCGCTCATTATTTAAATGGGAAGGAGGCTGGATGAGAAATTGTTCGAAATGGCATTTTTTTTTTTTTTTTTCGAGTGCCCCTCTACTGAAAGTCTGAGTATTTGGAGACCCCCCTTCAGAACCATGAGGGAGTTTCGATGCTCCCCCCCTCAACTAACGCACATTTTAAAAAAATAAAAAAATGAATAAAATAATAGAGATAAGTATCTATATGCTTAGTTATATTAATTATACAACCAGACGTACAGTCAGAGGTTTTTTAAATCATCATAAAGCTGTTCTCCGATCACAACTTCTAAAGTTTTTCTCACAGAAAAAATTCAAAAGAAAGGAAATGGAAAGATTTATGTAGGTTGTTTTGGTCAAGTGGAAAATCTCTAGCTGCCCACTTTGAACTCGTTCCACTGTAAACCTTTCGAAATGTTAGAATTTACATTACATAGAAAAAAAAAATGCAGAAGAATTGTGGTGCCCCAAAGTTAATACATGTAGGGCTATGTTTGTTTTTTGTTGTTGTTGTTGTTGTTTTTCAAATTCACAGGTTATTGATATTGTTAAAGATGAAGCTCAATCTGCTACTGATTAAAGTCTTGTGCAAAATGACAGTTTTTGGTATAATTTTATTGTGATAAGTTTTGATTTGCAATAAACACTATAATTGAATATCACTTTCTAGACCTTCAGTCCTTTTCAAAATTTCAAGCCCCCCCTTTTATACCCTTAAAAAGTCAGGGGCTCCCTTTTGTCCATGAAAATTTTTCAGGCCCCCCCCCCCTTTTCTCACCCAGCCCCCTCCCCCATTTAAATAATGAGCGGTCCCTAAGAAACAGCCCTGATTCCATGGGCCTTGCAATTGTCAATGATTCTTTATGGTCTCCTGACCTGGCGAACAAGGTTAGGGTACAAAAACATGATCAACTGATCAAAGTTTGGGAAGGCTCAATGACAGAATCCTTAACCAGACAAATAGGGGAGGAAAAAAGGAGACACGCGACGCATTTTTAGACTGGTCTACCATAGGTAACCCAGTAAAATTCGCTTGTTCAGATATCTTCTGCTTGGGACTCCGACCCATTTAAATCCCTCTTATGTACTTTAGCACTAATCTGGAAAACGTTGGCCTGACATCGCTTGCTATTTATTTGTTTATTTATTTATTTTTGACTACTTTGCATGCTGGGCTGACTACAAGCAAAAGCAAACAAACAAGCAAATAAACAAACAAACAAAACAAACAAAACAAAACAAAGCAAACAAAACAAAACAAAGCAAACAAAACAAAACAAAGCAAAGCAAAACAAACAAAATAAAACAAACAAACAAACAAAACAAACAAAACAAAACAAAACAAAACAAACAAAACAAAATAAAACAAAACAAAACAAACAAACAACAAAGATAAAGGGCTAACGTCCGAAACATAGTGAAGTTGAAGGTATATTTTTCAATACGGTTCCATTTATTATCTCTACACTGACGCAGTCTATACTAGTATAGCCACTTAAAAGAGTAGGAAGCCATCTGATACGAGTTGGTAAATGAAGTAAATGAATCAGTTTTTCAGTTTTTCAATCTATCAAGTGTTATTCCATTATCCCAAGTGTTCACATAAGACAGCAATAAGGCATGATAAAAAGATTATGATTTTATAAAAAACAAAAAGATACGCTTTCACGGAAATCACGTTTCCATGCTCTTATATTATATGGTTTTTGGCCAATGATCAGAGCGCACGTTATATCGTAGTTATGTAATAAATAGCGACACTAACTTCAAAGTGTAATAGACGTTCTTTCATCTGGTCATGCGATTCCTTTTGTCATCCTCTCTCTGAGAAAATCGTTTATCGAGGATCTTAAAATTCAGCTCGAAGAGTTTGAAGGTATGATGTAAAATAGAAGCGGTTCATCCAATTTAGTTATTCTTTTCTTTTTCTTCTTCTTCTTCTTCTTCTTTTAATTTCTATTTCAATTTTTTTAAATTTCTTTTGTGGTTTTACTTGTGGCAACTTTTTTGCCTGAAGTGTTTTCACCTTTTCACAGTAACCATCTCCTCAACTGAACCACACTACACTGTTTTATTGATTCTCTTGAAAATTTTGCTCCTGGAATGTCTTCTTCCTTCAGAATATATTGCTTTCTTTCATACACGTTTAAACACTCTGAATTTGGTGCAGAAGCCATCAGATGCTTTGCGAACCCTACTCCAATCCAGTCCTCCGCTCGGCTCGGGAAAGGATAATCTTGCAAAAGCAGTTACTTTCATTATGAAGTCAGGGCTTGTTTATGAGGGGGAAAGAATCGTCCACAACAATAGAAATTAAAAAAAAAAAAAAAAAAAGAACGCGGGCTCGTAAAGTAGAGAGACTAGGGCGCCAGCTTATCACGATGTAAAAGCTTTGAAAATTTAAATGACGTCATAACAATGAACGACAGATCTTCGCCTTACTTCCATATCGGGTTTCAAGGTTATATTGGCAAGGGCAGATCGTTTCTTTCATCGATGCGTTTATGTATGAAACTTAAAATTTTCTTTCTAGTGCTCACCAGTAAATGCGCTCTATTGCCTTTGATTTTATGTAAGTCAAGGTCGAGGTGCGAGTTATTTGAACGACCAGACGACAATTAATGCTTTGAGGGCCTCTTTGGGTCAATCAGCTGTGAGTATCTACTGTATCAATGTGGAAATTTTATTGGGAAAAATTAAGTCTGATACAAACTGTAACAAAGTTATTAATGAATACCTCGAGGGGCTGGAGAGCAAGGCAAGGCAAGGCAAGGCAAGGCAAGCTAGAGAGTTTCTCTTACGTGACTAGACGTCAGTTTTGACAGAGTTTATCGATCGAGTGTTTTAATATCCCCTCCATCAAAAGGATATTCTCCGTATGGCGAAGCCCTCTCTGTCCACATCAGGTCCGTTCAGCTCGGCGGACAGCGTACGCGTTCATTTTCGCCGCTTCGAGCATCACCCTTTAGTAATGTGCTATTTTTTTGAATGCAAACACAACGCAAGTACTACATTATTTGTATTCCCTGACATTATTTGTGCATGCTTTATAAGAACTTGATACATCCAGTTTTTCGATTCTACCCGCGTTAATTCCCTGTCCTATCCCGGAGGTCGGAAGCAGGGGGTCAATTGACCAGTATAATTATTATTACCAGATGAACATTGATTAGAGAACAAGGAATATACACTATATAACATCAGGAGCGCTGCGAGTTGAGGTTCGACATTTCTTAGCGAGCAAGTCAATAAAATCTGGATAATTACAGCGTAAAGTTCAAAGTTCAACTTTTCGAACGCTTGTAAAAATAACTGAAGTAATTTTTTTAGTTAAGTTACCAATTTTGGCATATGTGTTTTTGCTACTTTTCTTTGTCTCTGTACGCGACTTGGAGCCAATCCGACGAGTTTTAGCCTTTTTACGGGCCTATCAATCACTATTTATATTGGTAAGCCCGCCCGTAAGATAGCTACTTGTCGGATTGGCTCCAAATCGCGTACAAACTAACAAAGAAAAGTGGCAAAAACGCACATGCCAAAATTGGTAACTTAACTACAAAAATTACTTCAGTTATTCTTACAATACACAATTCCACATACATTCCCTTGTAATGTAAGGTACAAGTACATTGCTTGGGTTTCCTGTGCATCAATCAATTGAAAGGGCCAAGACGTGAGAGCCTGCCGGTGCCCAAGAAAATGATTTTTATAAGCCAAGACATTTTTCATAAAAATTCGTCCTAAGGAACCGTTTACTTCTTTATTTATTTACCACCAAAAATTTTCGTATACTCGCGGAAAAAAACAAAACAAAACAAAACAAAACAAAGCAGGACAAAACAAAACAAAACAAAGCAGAACAAAACAAACCAAAGCAAAGCAAAACAAAGCAAAACAAAGCAAAGTAAAGCAAAACAAAACAAAAACACGAACATTTCTCTTCGTATTGAAATTCTCTTGTCTTGGAAGTGCTAAAATGCACGCATGCGCAGACGTTGTTATTGGTTTTCACGGCAACTCAATCTTTCTTTCTTTTCGTATTTTGCTAGCTACTGCACCTGTTGACGGTATCGCAAAGCAACACAACATGGTATTGAATAACACAACCGCTGTAACTGTTCTCCAATACACAGAGCCTTTACCTTCGACTTGTTTCCGCATAGCTTGCTACGTGCTCTTCACAGCATCGTCCATTCTCGGTAACTCCATTGTTATCAAATCCATCATCTCCATTGAGCACCGAAGACCGCTGACGTATATCCTGGTCGCCAATTTGGCATTCGCAGAGCTGATTGGTTCACTCATACTTCCGGCTCTTCTAGTGTATGACGAAATCTACACGTGGCCGTTTGGAGAGTTTTTGTGTCACGTGCTCAGCCCGACTCAGGTGGTGTCATGCTTGGTGATCACGTGGATATTGGGCATTATTTCAGTTTACCGGTTTCTTACCTTGTTTAACATTGGCTACGGCCGTGTCCGCTACAGCAACACTCGACGGAACTTGCTTCTGGTTCTGATGTGGATCGCTGCACTCGGTGTGTGTTCTCCAATGTTCGTCTACTCCAGGCTTATGAAGTCGCCTTTCGACCACTCGTCCTGGTGTGTCGTGCTGTTGGAGGGAGACACAGTCTTTGATTTCCCTTCGTTCAAAAAGTACATTCTGGTTCGCTTTGTCGTTAACTTCATCGTTCCCATGCTAATTATGCTGGTGTTTTACGGGGCAATGGTGGTCAAATTGAAATGTCACATGACAAACCAAATTAGTCCAATCACAAACGTGAACGATCCCGAACGCTCATTGGAGATGCATCCCTCGATAATAACAAAATCAACAATAGAATGTTCTACCCTGAGCAACGAACTTAACCAACCACCAAGTAGCCCTCAAAGCACAGGGAGCCCAAGATTACAAACTCGAAGCCCGATGCAGAGCAATCGAAGACGCAACAAACCAAAACCTAGAGAACTAGAGGATAGCGTGATTGTCCAACTCGATCAGGATCTGTTGAAGATGATCTACGTTGTGGTGTCAATCTTCATCATCTGCTTTCTACCTTATCAAGTGTTTTATTTGTTGGAGTATTTTGGTGTGGTGAGTTATAAAAACTGGCAGTATTTTCGCATCACAAGACAGTATATTTTCCTGGTAACGTGTATTCCTAGCGCCCTGCATCCTATGTGCTACGGGACGATGAGCAGCTTTTACGCTAAAGCCTTTGCCTACGTCTTCTTGTGCAAGTTCATTAAGAAATTATTCAAGAAGTGACATCGTGAAAGAATGGAAAGGAAAGAAAAAAGGAAGAGAGGGAAAGGAAGAAAAGATGAAAGAAATAAAGAGACACCAGGAAACAAAGTAGCAAAGAAAAAAGAAAGAGAAAATACACTGTATACCAAAATAAATATAGCTTCAATATGTATTTGGACGTAATGTTTTCTCATTTGAAACATCTTAAATAATAAATAAACAGCCTTACTTTATGGCATAAATCCCAAATGTATGAACAAAATTTAATGTTTTCATATAC
This sequence comes from Stichodactyla helianthus, assembly GCA_015163945.2. Classification (NCBI taxonomy): domain Eukaryota; kingdom Metazoa; phylum Cnidaria; class Anthozoa; order Actiniaria; family Stichodactylidae; genus Stichodactyla; species Stichodactyla helianthus. The sequence continues at coordinate 436 of WUAP02192662.1, read as the reverse complement.
TGATGCTTTTAATGTTTGCTAAAACCAGACAGTTTCTCATCAAAATGTGTAGATTTAAAGTACCAAAGCCCCTACATAAATGTGTGGAAATGCATTATGCCGTTATTGAGGTATACGAACTGATCTGATCTTAGGTCAACTTAACTGTACTGAAGTGTATATAGGTATACAGAAAAGTAGTGAAATACTCATGTCTTTGTTACAAGCGGTCTTATTTATACCTAGTTGACAATAGAGATAGAAAATGTCAATCAAAATAATAAGATATTACAAATCAAAGGCTGATTGGATAATTCTAGGCAGAGGTGAGAACTAAGCTTCTATTCTCAGCGGTCTCACTAGTACTGTATAAGAATTGGTGATTAGCATATCAGTCATTTCAATTCAAACCTGCTACGGTTCGGACGTGTCTCTCATCGCTCTTCTACCCCAAGCT
>WUAP02192551.1:0-21769 GCA_015163945.2 Stichodactyla helianthus | reverse complement strand
CGGTCAAGCTCGGAAATCCATACTGCGCCTCAGCTTTCAAGGGAATGTCTCGGGGGTATGGTTAGTGTGTTCACAAAGTTTTTTGAATAAATTAACATAATTAACGTGGGTTCGAGCCCCGACAGCGTCACATTTTTAAAATTTCTTTTCTTTTTTCTCTTTTTTCTTCCTCTTTTTAATATTTCATTTCTGTTCATTCCTTGACAGTGATAAAAAGCAGCGCAGCTTCTGATAATAATAACAACAAAAATAATTTAATAAAGAAAAAACTAAGTTATTCCCGTTACGTTGTATTTACAGTGTCATTTATTTATTTGTATTTTTGTTTGTTTGTTTGCGTTACAACTTTGCTTTCGAGTAATTGAAAGCAATTCAATTATTTTAATCCCTACAGAACTCCCCTATTTCAGTATTCCATTCCTGTTTCATTTTTACCTTCAAAAAAGCTATTTCTTTTTACTCGACTTCTCCCCAGGTGCTTTCTGATTTTTCTTCTTTCTAAAAGATATTCTAGCCCTTGGGCCTAAACAAGAAAGCAAGTTTATTTTCTTCTTATTTTGTTTTGAGTTTTCGTCGTCTTCATCTTCCGAAGACGTCAAGTTTTCTTGTTGTCGGTTCTGGATCAGTGAACTCTCTTCGCCGCCAGCCACAGTTCCAGGCCCATCAACTATAGACGCGCCATCAGGATCACGTGCTAGGTCACGTGGTAGGCCCTCGGAATAGAGTGTGTCACCTGATGTCAGTGCTTGTTCGAACTGTTTGCTCCATGGATCGTCTTGTTCGGTGGAAGTTGCGCCGCTCGTTTGATTGCGATTGAGAACAGGGGAGCTGTCGAGGAAGATGGAAATAGAAAAAAAAAAATTGAATTTGAACTGAGAAGCAAGAAAGCAAACCAAAAGGAAATAGCAAAGGCACGAAAGAATCATGTATACAAAACGGATATCGATCATAAAGGTACAAGACTGACAACATAGGCGGCAGCGAAAAGACTTACAAGAAAACAAGTGGAAAATTCAGATCAGAGATTAGCTAGAGAAAAAATAAATAGATGCAGACTGGCAGAGATGTCTTAGACAGATACACATGGCCGACGGACCGATAAACCTCAGTCAGGCAAACAGACAGACAGACAGACAGACAGACAGACAGACAGACAAAAAGACAGAAAGACAGACAGACAGACAGACGTGCATGACAGACACGTAGGTAGCCAGACAGACGGCGAGCAAATTACAAACACAATAAAATACCTGGATGTTGTCCAGTCATCGCTTGTCTGACATTCCCTGTGGTGTACAGGACTAGTTGGGTCTGTGGATGTACCAGCATCTAACCAAGAAATACATGAAAATTAAAGTTAAAAATTCACGGGTTAAGTGCTATCACTCTACCAACATGGCGGCCATGAACATGCATCTCAAAAGTTACAATTGATGGACATTGGTAACAACCGCTACAGCGAAGATAACACTGAACGTTGAGACAAACTATAGAGAGTTTTCATGTAGGTCCTTTTATTTGGAACACCAACATGAATGCCATGTCTTTGTTTTTATTATCACACGTAGGAACGACTGAAAACGCTCTATATGTGTAATTTTGAGCTCTTTTTTGAGTTTATAAGAAAATAATACATTAGAATTACAATTACAATTTTACATTTTGTCAAAGATTCAAGTGTTATTTTTGATTATTATTTTATCTAGAACATTTTATTAGTTTTATTTAGTTAACATTATCGATTGCTTACTTTTTGTTTATAAGGGTACTTATCTCAACAGATAATACAAACACTAGTGATTCGCTTTTCCGGAAATTCAACGGAGGACTGGAAACGAGCTCATTTCGCACAGAATGGTGGGGCTGAATTTAGACACAAGGTCAAAAAGTGCCGCCATCTTGCAACGGATTTTGGGATTCATCTTTGGGCGAGATAGAGTTCGTGTCTAGTCTTACTTTGAACTTCAGTTCAGAAAGGCGAAAACGTAACGCACCTCAGCACTCTCTGGAATAAGAACTCTGTAGTTTTTATGTAGCTTTAACATATACTATATTTTGAATTGTTTAGTCTAGAACGTTGTAGTTATTTAAGGTTTATTTTATTTAAGACTAGTTTTACGTATCCATGAAGTTTATAAAGTGGAAAGAAATATAACCTTCGTGTGAATGCCTACGTTTGGAAGTAAAGCTGAGAAGCCCTAAAACAAAACAAAAATCATTAAAGCTGGTTTTTATGTGTCTTCTTTCAGCCGTTATTAGTGTCGGTCAAAATAGACCTTTTTAGCTTCGTCTTAATATTTTCCCATTTCAGACAACGTATCATTCCCTTGAGAATAAGATTCTCTGTCTAAGGCTCATCCATATTAATGTATCTTTTCAAGCGTTTCCGAGAAACAAACAATACTCAAGGGAACGACACGTGGTCTGAAATGGGAAAACATTTCGCCCAAGCTAGAAAGGTCTAATATCTCATACTAATGACGGCTGCGTTGGGTACAAGGTTTTTATTGGCATTTTTATCATTGAATGTATTTATTCATATAGCGTTTTAAATTTATGCTGTAGCATTTTTTATGAAAGTTTTCCAATATCTCCTGAAGTCAGTTGTTTACCACATGTACAACTGCGCACGCTCAATTACGTCAGTTTAAGTTTGCGTTATTCTTACCCAGAGCTAATCGGTTTCGTTTCTGAGCAGGTCTGGGTACGAGAACTCCACTTTTGACCCCAGACACCTGTCATTCTTACTGCGCATACTCAGCAAGCTGTCAGTTCTACGAGCATGCACAATAAGGTTGACAGAAGCAAGAGTGTTGATTTGTAAATGTCGTTAAAAGCCTTGGTATGGTTTTATCAATGTGCGCTTGTTTTTTACTTGAAATAAATTTTAATGTCTACGATATTTTTTTATTATTTTACCTTTTCTCTTGTGTTGTTTGAAAGATCGTGTTTGTTCTTCTGTCTGTACTTCTTGGTCAATCTAGTAACGAAAAACACAGCAACAATATTAGTAAGCAAAACTCTTTTTTCTCTTTTTTCTTGTTGTAGCTTGAGGATCAAGCAAGTATGGACTGCTAGTTGTGGCAGTCTTGGACTTTCGTTAACATACTAGTCATACTTATCAGCAACGGAATTGAGACCTAGCTTTTATTTTTAAAAAGGAATCTGAATGTGCCAACGAAGTGATGAGACTTAAAAGAGAGTATTGTAGCAAGAGTGAGGCTTCGAGGATTCAATTTGATTGATCATTGAGTTGTTTTCTGTAACTAATTGTGTACAGCAGCCAATTCGTCGTGCCACATAATTAGAAGAAACTCACAACGAGACAGTTCCCATGGCTAAAAATAACGATTCCCATGCCTAACGATTTTACGGTGTAAATATGTCTCGCAAAATTTTAAGAATAGAACTAGCCTTCACACAAAAACTGGTTTAACGGGTTTTTCAAGACCAATACCAAGCAAAACTATGCACAATTCCTTATTTGGAGTGTAATCATAGTCAAACCTGTTTAGAACAAAAGAAATGACGCACTTCCGTAACAAACTAAAACTCCTCTATGTTTGCCAACTTTGTTGGCAACTAGTGCATAACATGTTAGGTTAAGGCTCGGACACACGATGCCACGTTCCCTGAGACGTTGCTTGCATCATACCGTGTATCCACGCGTGCACACTGTTGCGCGCGACGTCGCCAGCGACTTCGCAAAAGTAGAACTCGTTTCTACACACGTTGCAAGCAATTCAGCGCGAACAAACCTTAGCGTCTTGTTGTGGTACCAATGTAGATGACATATCCATACCCGTCTCATCACCCTGACCACCACTGAGTCGTGCTCTGTTCTGCAGCACCAGAATACAGCTTAACACAGTTTTGTTGACCAGAAGAAGGTTGACAGCCTGCTCTAGTACTGATAATGGTAGCTCCAGATCGTTGGCTTTGTTACTGCCTAAGAGTTTGAGAACAAAAGAGCGTTAGATTGGAGACGATGTGACCAAAAATATAAGCAAAGAGGAGATGGGAAAGCCGTGTTGTCTACTGTGATGATAGTCAAGGAGAGTCGATGGAAGAGGTGTGATGGTCACAGGAATAGTGAGTAGAATTTCTATACCTTTGTCGGCAATTTCTATTGACAATTTATCCCGAACGCAGTCGAAGAGATACCTCATGACACGCGGCGAATCTGTCGGTGAAAAAAGTTACTTATGCAGTCAAAAACCTTCTCATATTTCTCGTCTAGCATTTAATATACATACACAGTTTAATTAACTTCTCATCCATTTATTGAAAAATTAATTGAAACGACAAAGTGATCTGATAATCAATCTGAAATGTGAAACTTCACCGATTTGCGTGACCGCAATCAAACAGTGGAAAAGAATCTGGCAAGCTATGCTGAAATTTGAAATTTTTAGAATGAAATATGACGGAAAACGATCACGAGAAAAAAGGGAAATTTGATAAGGGCTTGCCGTTCCATGACTATGGCATTCTCATAAAGAAACGCACTGGGATTGGTTCAAACAATGTCGTTCATTCCGTACCAAGACCGTGCCATAACCCTTAAACTTTTTTTTTCCCCAGCCTACCTTCTTCGATATATGAAGACAAATCCACCAAAAACACAGCAGAAAAAAAGTTGACAGTCTCTCTGTCCAACTCATCCTTTAACCTCAGCAGCTCCATGTCAAGTTTCGACACTTTGTCCTTCAGTATCTTCATACTTTGTTCCTGTTCTTGTTCGCCCACATCATTTAATAAATCTTCATCATCCTCTTCCGCCAAAGGAACACAGACATTCGAAGCTAGAAATTTACTGCTGTACTCCTTGTGTAGTCGTGGTTTTTGTTCTGTAGGTGACATGTCTGTGTCGCTGTGTTGTGTACTGCAACCGCTATCGCTTGGTTGGCGTCTACTTCTAGGACTAAGAGGTTCTTGGTCGCAGTAGGAGCTCATGCTAGAGCTGGTACCAGATTCTAAGTTTTTATTATCATCGAAAGAGTAATCACTACTTATTTTGGAATCCATAGTTGAAGAGGAAGTGTCACGGAGATTGTTGTCTTTACGCTCGAACTCGTTCATCGGATCGCGTGAAATTCGGAGAATGGAAGGGTTACTTCGTTCGTCGGTATTGCACGAAAGCTTTGGTGATGACGGGAATTGAAATAAAAATTCTCGAAGTGAGTCTGTGCTTGTCATGTTTGACGTCAGGTCGCAAGCTTGCGCTCCTCTTAAAGTGTCCAAGATAAGCCCTCCTTTCTCTAGCAAATTCATTCCTACGTTTTCTAGCAAATCGTCATCGTAGTCAGCCCAGCAGCAGTCGGTCGATCGGGGCATAACGCCATTACAGACATCAGCGATGTCTTGCATTTGGTACAACAATTGTAAAGACATTATTTCAGCTAGGAGGACGTTGTAAAGCGTTTCTGTTGAAGCGTTGTCTGGTATGATTGGTGGAGCAAGTCCTATTTGAACCATGTCATCGGTTGGGGATTGACAGCAAGCATCACTGTAGACTCTTTCCGCTTGTCTTCTTTGCTCTGCCAAGCGTTTTCTCTCCTCTTCTAGTTCCGTTTCAAACTTTTTTCGTTCTATTAATTGTCGTTTGAGTGCCTCTTGTCGCTCTGCTTCTAGTAAATTTTCCAGGTCGGTTTTTGCTCGCTCTTCAAGTAAAAGGGATTTGCGTTTTTCTTCTTTGAGTTCTTGCTTGAGTCGCTCAATCTCTTGTTCATGTTCGCCGAGTTTTTTATTCTTTTCTTGATCTTCTCGTAAAGATTTTTCTAAAATCGCAACTTGTTCCTGTTCCAAGAGACTTTTTCTGTGGCTCTCTTCTTCTAGACGTTTCTTGAGGCTCTGGTTTTCGGCTTTCAGCTTCTCAGCCTGAATGAAGAATAAAGAAAGATGATTTGTTTGCCTCCTAGTAAAGCAGGCAAGCAGGCAAGCAGGCACGAAGCAGGCACGAAGCAGGCACGAAGCAGGCACGAAGCAGGCAAGCAGGCAAGCAGGCAAGCAGGCAAGCAGGCAAGCAGGCAAGCAGGCAAGCAGGCACGAAGCAGGCAAGCAGGCAAGCAGGCAGCAGGCAAATAATGCCACTACTCAGTGAATAAATACTAAACAGCGAATTCAAAGGCAAATCAAATTTACTTTAATATGTATACATTATATATGAACAAACCTAAGAACAAAAATTAACAACGAATGTCAATTTTATGGAACCCCGAAACAGCCTCTGGACTGATCTAACTCAGGGCACGGCTAACTCACAGATTAAATTGGAATTTAGCGTGTTGGGTTTTGCGGAGGGAGGAAAACCGGAGAACCTGGAGAAAAACCCTCGCATTAGGGAAGAGACCCAACAAGAACTCTACTCACACGGAATTCAGAGTCCTAGAATCGAACCCGAGACGGCAGAGGTAAGACGGAGAGTGTGCTACCGCTGCACCACCCTTGAGTCGGGTTCAATATCTCGTCATGGCAACGTGAAATGACGAAGAGAGAGAGAGAGAGAGAGAGAGAGAGAAAACGTTATCGCATTTTGTCTTTGCACTAAAGCCATAGATTAAAAACGCATAAATAAATATTGTAATGAATATCCGAACCGGAAATATGAGCATTTGATATAAAACAAATTAGACGAAGGTAAAAGATAAAACGTCTACGTTTACTTAGCTAAAACATGGTTTTAAATTCAGTCTTGCAATAGTCAGGCAGTAACTGATGGCTGCATGTAGTATTTGACTAATAAACTGAACAAAACATGACAGTACAAATAGAGAAGAACAAAATGACAAACGACAGATAACAGTCGCAAAAACCTGTAAGATTATTTTTGACATTTTTTTTTTTTCTTTAAATATTTGCTCTACACGAACTAATAGTACTATATTATTGACATATACCTAGACAACTTTGAGTTTTGTCATTTTTTGGGGATGCTCTTATTCGTATCATTATTGGGCCGAATTTCGGAAGCTGATTTCTTACATTTTAATATGAGCGAACCTTTAAAAACACATACTTCGATGCTCACCATTTATATTTATTAAGATTTTTCCACTCAAAATCAAAATCAAGAATATTACTAAATTAATATTGTTTGTTTGTTTATTTGATTCAATTTTGTTTTCTTAATTTAAAAATAAAATTCATAATTTTTATTTAGCGACCCACCTCTTCTTTGGCAACGTCTTTTTCTTGTTCCAAGAGCGTCTCCTGCTCAGCGAGCTTGGCCATTTGATCGTTTTGTAAATTTTGCATTTGTTTTTCGTAGTTTTCTTTCTGTGTTTGGATTTCCAGCTCTGAAAAGATCAAAGAATTAATTCAGGTATAACTTAAAAATTAAAGCAAAACGTTTCTGTAAAACAAGAAGTATATCAATACACCCAACGACCGAAACGAGTACATCTTTACTCTGTTTTCTAATGATTAAATATTCACAGTTTGAAGCTAAAATCAAATCAAAACAACAGCATCTTAATGACCTTCTTTTGGCGGTCTCCGAGGAAAGAATTTCTCTACCAACAGCATCGTATCGTGTTTTTTTTAGTGAATTAAAATCGCATGTATCGTGATCGAAACGGCGACAGCGATGTCCTGTGGAGAGGTTCGTGTTTAGTTCTTGACTAAAGCTGGTGAATCAAATATGACAGTTCAACATGTGGACGAACGGCGATCCAACAGCGCCATTTTTCTTCACTGAGAACTTAAAAATGCCACACGAATTTTATATCTTTAGACGCCAAAAAGCAACGGAATAACAACACGAAGAGAGGCTAGGGTTCCTGCTCTTCAAAGATCTCGGTCCGGAATCATTGGGCTCCCAAACGGATATGACGATTTGGCAAAGCGATTATCTTTGAGGAAGCCATTACGGAGCACACAAATTAGACATCGAGGTGTTAGTCCTCAGCTCGAAACCGATTTTCATTGGTTGGAGTTTCAAAATATTTAAATCTAAAGTCCAAAGAATAGATATATCTTGACTAGGAGCGTGACATCACCTTTATTACCGTCCAAAAACACCTGTACCTGTGACCCCTATTGACATTAACCAATCAGAAGAGCTCTTATTTGAAACATATCGAATTTTGACCAATCAGAGGCCATGTTAAAAACAGCTGGTCAGTGTGTGTGTATTTTTTTATTCATGAATTAAAAGGCGGCATTTGAGAGTTTCCATTTGAAGACAAGTGAAATGACGGTTTACAAGATAAACTGAGATTCTGACAAGCATACGGTTTATATATGAACAAAAAGGATAGTCTTGTGTTTTAAGGATTCACTGTGAATTTAATTATTGCCAAATGCAAAGAAAGTCACTGGGTTTTGGAGTAAATTTGCACCTCCTTTTTGAAAAATATTCTTAAGTATTTATACGTTAAAGTAATACATACAGAAAAACCAAAGACTCCAACGCTAAAATTCAATGTAATGAACCAATGAAAGCTTGTTTGGAGTGTAGCTAGTTGCATTGTGACATAGATTACACTAGCTATGGCTTATGAAACACGACAGCTACTGGAAGGACGGGAATCCCGCGGGATGGAAACCTGATAGAAACGTTTCGTTCCAAAAACATCTAAAAATTTCTAGTGCGAGCGAGCACAAGAGGAAATACTGGTAGTAGTTTTTATGTTAGTAGCTCAGTTGATATAAAAATAAGATTAAAAACGCAAGATATTAGGAAAAAATTGAGAAAAAAGGATCAACGTCTGTGGTTTTCAAGTTAGAATCAAACTAATCGATAAAAAAGTTGGAAAAGCACAAAGAACGAAAGAAAAATCAGAAAATAACGATAAAATAAGTGCATGCCTTGGTAAGGTGAAAAAGATAGCAAGGGGCAAGAGATGTGGATTGCTTTTCATCATGGTAAACGTGTTGTACATATCTGGCGGTCTATTGACGTTAAAAGCGAGTAACATGAGATCCGTTAAAAACCTTGGGGTTAGAATAAGAGGATTGCTTACCGGAGCGATAAATATGAATGACACAAAAAACAATAAAAACTTCGCCTTGGTAAGACGTTGTGTAGGTATAAAACGTCATTAAGGTTGAGGCCTATTCTAAAACCTTTTCATCCCTTGAGCATGCGCCCAGAACAGTAGCGCAAAACTCTTTGTTGCTCGTATTCTGTATAACAGAAGCCAAAGGGAGCTGTTACATTGTCTTACCTTGAGCCTCTAGTTGTTTTCGCAAATCAGCAGCAAGCTTAACAAAGTCCACCTAGAAAAAAAAATGGTTGTTAGAACTAAATAAAGTTAGCGGATGTTGAGCTCACGCATGTGTAGTTGAACCAAGACGTCATTAGTCATGTCGTAGTTAAACTACACAGTGACCTGTGTGGGTGACTGTAAAAACTCTCCCGCTGTAAGTGGTTTTAGAGCGGTTTTCGTATGAGTGGGAAACGTACGGTACTGCCTAATGTACAATACGTACACAGTACGGTTTACAGTAACACCCAGCTGATTTCGCTTCGCAACGCGCAAAGGATTGTTTGCCAAAATGAAACGTTCATAGAACCCAGTCTCCTAAACTATTTTATGCGGACTATTTTATGAAATTTGCATGGAACGCTTGGTTGCGCGACAGAAATGGCTCTGATTGGCTAATTTGAAACCGGATGTGGCGTAGCGAAATCAGCTGGACTGAAATGGCTTCCCGTTGTTTTTGGGTGAATCATCCAATGACAACACGTAGTTACGGTTACGGTACGACTACGGTACGACTATGGTACGGCTACGAATTCGCCTTACCGTTTTCCACTCATACGAAATCCGCGCCAATAAATCCGCTCTATCACAGGCGCCTATGCTTATTCCTGTGAGAATCAAACTTTTGTTCATAGCCAGGTGAACTGCGTCTGAAGTGTTTGAATGCGAGGCCACGCTGATGAAGTGTAATGAATAAGCGAAGAGTCTGATAAATCATTGAAAGAATATCTAACCTCCATATTGACGTACGTCGTGTTTTTGATTTTGAGCGCCCGCATGCCAAACTCCAGCGTACATCGTGTTTCATTGAGGTCCATTCTGGTAGGAGATACGCACATCTAAATCAAAACAGAACTGATATTAACCAATGGGCGACGCATGTTTAGTGTCACGTGACTATTTCCCGCCAAACTATTTTGGAAATAAAAATATTTCAAAAACGAGATAACAAGTTTGCTATCGAAGTAGCATAGCAAAAACGTGTCGTGTCAATAAAACGCATCTTGTATGAGCGCGCAAAGTGAAACAGGAACTCAGGAACATGGTAAAGAGAACAGAATATCAAGACTTACCACGAAAATTGTCTTACAATTTCCTCCAAGACTGTCTTGAAGTAATCGCGTCAGGGTTGAGTTGCGAAATGGGATGTGTGTCCTGTTGCCTTCAGAAAGAGCGTGAATCGTGTTTCTGAAACATCAGCAAAAACAGCTAATCGAAAACGCTCTTAATATTTTCTACGTTTTGTCCCATTTTTCAACACAAGCAAGCTTTGTGTATTGTTGCTATGGTTACCCAGTCATATAAGATTTAACGTGTCATGGGTAGCCTAAATATGTAGGTACTGTTGCTATAGTTACCCTAATTCCAGTAATGACAGGTTGATGTGTTGCAGTTCAGACAGTCTTTCTCCGTCTACTTGAGCTCGCTTGACTCGTTCACTTCCCGCCAAATCACAACTAAATTTAAAGAAACAAGAATACATTTCATCATGACCGTTATCATAACTACAGGAATGAATAAAGCACGCACATGTGCACGAAGCGTATGAAAGCGTGCGCTCCGAATTTCATGATTGGATATTAAGCTGACAATGTTTAAATCGTAATTAGGAAAGAGTAGTTCCGGTTTTGCATTTGCTCAACCTTTGGCAATCCTTTCCCAGAGCCACTCTTTCGTACTGCGCATGCTCGAAGAAATATCTTGGCTCTAAAAAAACTCCAGACCGGAAGACCCAGATTCTACGTTTTTGGTGCATGCGCATTTTAAAAACTTAGACAAAAACACGTTGCCTCCAATGGCAACCGCAACGATAGACCGTGAGAATTATCTCACCTTATTAAATTTGTTTGAGCTGAAACACTTAAGTATTGATACGAAATCAGCCAATTAAATGCGATCATTCTCACAGTCTCTCGTAGCGGTTAGAAATTAGTCTGTTTCTTTATAACGAATGTGATTTTCCTTCCGATTTCTTTTTAATAGCCAATCACATAGCAAGAAATATTGGAGTTTTCCAGAGTCCGGATATTTCGTCGAGCATGCGCACTAAGACACAGCGGCTCTGGGGACGAGATTGAACCCTTTGGTTTCTTCGCAAGACCTGGGAACGGGGATGGGGTGCGGGAAAATACGAGATACTTGACGATCCGTCTGCAATCGGGTTGTATACGTGCAGAAACTTTTGTCTAAGCTTGAAAACTCATAACTTACATATTTATTCTTCCCCTGGTCACGACATCATCACGAATCTTTATCGATTGTAAGAACGCCTCGTCATCATCCTAAGACAACGAACAACAGGATATTATCGGTATAGAGAAATGCCATGATTGGATCATCTCTTAAAACTACATCCTGGTTTCCCACACAGTTCAGTATTGGTTCCACTGGGTGAAGAAAAAGCGAAAGCAGTTTGGCCAATGAAGATAACTCTACGCGCCGTTCATTTTTCACTGCAAAAAAGTGTTTCAATCTGTAGGTTTCAAGACTTTGATAGCAACGGGTTCATGAGATAATAAAAATATTGACTGTTTGAGACAGTGTACCAGCTTATCTCTGAATTTTTAATTTCTTACTTCCTCTTCATCAAACGCATCAGATTCGTCTTCGAAAATACCAGAAATGCCCGCAGGAGATCGCTGGAAAATGAAATAAAATATCAATAAAATACTTAAATCAGGAAGTTGCTAGAAGGACGCTTTTTTTCTGCGTAACACAAAACACTTTTTTTTAAATTTTTTACCGAGAAACAAAGAAATAATACCCAAGGGAATGACACGTGATCCGAAATGGGAACACGCCCAAGGCAATTACTTAAATGAGATATTTAAAGAATACAAACCAGTGACTCGACGCTTTCTGCTTCAGATCCCATCATATCACTGTCCTCTGACACCATATCTGACTCCATCGATCCAGACAAACTTCGACTCAACTCATGGAAAGAGAGTCTGTTTGGCGGCTTGATGGCTGAAGGAAGCTCAGGTAATGAAGACGCGGACGAAGAATGTCTGCCATCAGTAGGGGTTCGAACAATGTCCACCGAGCGTAAATTCGGAGTAGAAACTTGATGTGGGATAAAGCTATGAAAGCGTTTGTGCGAATCGTTGGAATCTCTTCTCTGAGGTGTTGGAATCTTTGATCCACTTGTCAAGTGATCAGGGATTGCTTGCACGCATGAGGGGGAGCTAAATTTTGGCATTGGGATTTTAGACGCGATGGAGTCTGAGGTTTCATGGCTACTGTGTCTTCGTCGAGGTGGAGGGTTATAAGTGCTGGAAGTGTTTGTAGTAGACGCTGAAATAAATGGATAATATTAATAGCTATTCAGTTATCCTGTAGGTAAAGTTAGAGTTAATTACCAAAGACCGAGGCATTAAGCCATATAGATACCGAGCGCCGCAATACAATAGAACAAAATTACTAAGCTTAGATTGGTCATGAAGCAATAAAATTTAGTAGATTGCATAATGGACCAAATCAGTTTGAGTGTAATGTTTTAGAGTGGTTTTCATTGACCCGTGAAACAAAGCGTACTAATTAGAGTGTAACAGTCAGATAGACACAATGAAAAACAAAAGAACCGAAGTGTAATAAATCGTAATACGCTAAAGTGTATTTCACGGGTTAATGAAAACCACTCTACCCTTTCGAAACTCTTAAGAATACGATTCTTTGTTTGAGGTACATCCATATTAATGTTCTTCTCAAGCGTAACCATTAAACAAAGTAATAATACCCAAGGGAATGACATGTTATCTGGATTGGGAAAACATTACGCCGTAGATTAAAACGTCTAGACTGATGTTCGTACCAGATCTCTTCACACTATCCCTTGCGATAGATCTCTCAACTGTAATCTGACAGACAGAGTGGGATCTGAGAATAAGAATCAAAATGAATCGATAAATTACCCTATGAGGCACTTTCACTGAAGAAGGGAAAAAACATTCTGTAGTTATATTACTCCGATTGATCCCACACCATAGAAAATACAGCCAATCAATACAGCAGAGAAGCCGTTGTATATTCGTCGGTATTCCACTCTTCCTTCCCATCATACATTTGTATTTTCTATGGTGTGGGATAAAATAGTTATACAATGCTTTCTCGTAGCACCCCATGGAATATCCCACTTGTCACTTGTATTTTCTTTGTACACACAGAAGATACAAAGGATGTATGAGATATTTCACGGTATGCAATTCGAAAGTAATTGTATAACTAGGATAAAGACATTTTGATCAACAATTGTGTATTTCAGGGTTTCTGATTGGTTCTGCCAATCGAAGAAGGCATTTAGAGTAGTTTTGAATGCGTACATCTACTGCATTTTTTCCACTCTAATCTCGACTTGGAGAAATCCAAACGAATTCGGAAGCGATCATTTGCCAACAAAATAACATAAAACATGGAATAAAGTAATATGTACGAGAAAATTTTAGGTGCTCATTAAATTACCGCGTGAAATGGAAGAATTACTAAAGGGTGCTGAAAGAATGTTGACGAGTATTTCAGTCTCAAACTTGTGCAGTTGAAACCAACTACACTATTAAAGCAAGTGAATTTCAAATTCTTCGAAACAAAAACGGGCAGAGGATGAAAACCAGAGTTACCCATAATCCTTTGGGATTCTGCGCGCACGCAGGCGAGGTTAGGGGGCCAAAACAATAAAAATTGATCTTAGGATGCATTTTCTCTTGAACCTTGTCCTCTAACCTCGCTTACGCGCGCCAAATCCCAAAGATGTTAAAAAATTCATCAAACTTTACCTCTTGTGAAAATTTGTTCCCAGTCCTCTACTCGTCTTTGTAGTGGTCAATTCTCGTCAAGCAAAAACATTTAAAGTGCAATGGATTACGAGGGTCATAGCTTTATAGTTATTACAATATTTAGCATTAAAGACCCCAGGGACTGGTCCCTGGGTATAAAATTTATCGCGTTATTTTTATTGCGTTGTAAGGAGAGAGTTAATGATCTTATACCCAGACCCCTAAAACTACAAATGCCCAACTGAAAATCTTGTAATGGGTTGTATGAGCAGATTTCTCGATCTGGGCAAAAGGTCGATTAAATAATTATACTTGAACGTTATTGGTTTATTATAGAAATATGGTTATATACACCGCCGAATGCAATTATGGCGTCCAACTAGAATTTCTATTGCTCTTGACTGACTAGCCTCGTCTTCAAGTGCAAACACAAAAGCGTTTTCACATGTATGAGAGGCTAGTGATGGATGCCATAATAGGCCCCTTGCAGCAAGTTGGAATGCAGCTGAATTTGGAGGGCAAGACAAAAGAATCTCAACTCCAGAGAACCAGAAACTTATTGTCTTGCCCTCCAAATTCAGCCGCATTCCGACGTGCTGCAAGAGGCCTATTTTCGCGTTGTCAATGTCAAATTCATGTCAATGTCAATGATTGATTTACGTCAATACAAAAGCCGCGTTATAAAAGACTTTGAAAGTCTCTGACTTGGATCACAAGGTATCAGCCCAGCTAATAAAAATAACCAAATATATAAGAAGAAGTCTGACCAACAGCCTTTATTCTTCTCAGTAACATTTTCATCACTTAATTTCTCATCAAAACAAAACAGTCGAAATGAAACTCGCGAACTGGGTACGAGGAAAGAGTGGTATTTTAAGAATACCAATGCAAATGTCCCGTGGGTTCTAGAGGGCTTCATGAGGGAAACGTTGTCCCGGGTTCGAGGGACACCCTCTTTCCCGAGCTACCCTGGGCGAGCCAGCTTTCCTCTAATTTTCTTTAAATCCATGTCAAGATATTTCACTTTGCCTCGGATAGAAAAGTCACCCTCCTGGTAAGTACACCCTCTTGCAAAAGGGGTGACCCTGGTACCCGAGACAACTTTTCCCCACGTAAACACTTCAACTCGCCTAATCGAGACGAATACCGAGACAACTCTTTTCTTTGAGCATGCGCATCCGTATCAATAGTACCCAGGTCATCTCGCTTCACAGTTGACCGACCCGTCAGGTTAAGATATCTTTTCTCATGTGAACGCTCGGTGTAGTTGACTCGGGTTGGCGGTTGTCCCTAGTAACGACTCCCTATCTGTGACCCTCCCCACAACTCCTTCTGATTGCGCCTTAATGTGTATTTTGAATGCTAAAGAGAGGATATTCTCTTACCTCTAGGAGGGCTTGCAGTCTTTTATCCTCGAAAAAGGTCTGGAGAAAGTTAGTTTCGTTATCTTTAGCACCAGTCAGTACTTTGATCTCCTCTAAAGAATCCAGCAGTTGACTGACAGCACCTGTGAGAGATGTAACAACACATTAACCACCGCTTGAAATTTTATCTAATTTTCCGCTGGAACTAAGCATTTGCTAGTCTCAGTAACCGGAAATATAGCATGAATTAGCGTAATAGATATCCCATAATTCTTCGCGCCGCTTATCTCTAAATCGTTCTATATCCCGTTTTTAGCCTGCCTGCATAAGTTCCCTATCCGCTCCCACACTGGAGCGAAAATGAAACCAGACAGTCGCTTCATGTTATTGAAGAGATAAGAACACCAGAAAAATCTAACGATAATCACGCGTTAGTTTTTTATCTGGGGACAATTTCACCGCCCGGCTGTTATCTTGAATAGTTCTTGGTCTGGTGTCTGTGCGCTTTGAACTTTTTAACATATCGGTTTATTTTGTGCGTTTTTGGTAGTTGTTATAAATAGTATTTGGGCTATTCTCATCTCTGTGCTACAGTTTGATTGGATGATCTATATTTTCGTGATTATGGATTGGTTCAGTTAGCGAAACCATTTGAGTGCCACATTATTGCAGTTAAAAGGGTTGCGATAGCACACAACATTCTACGCATTGTACTGGATATAACCAGGGTACAGTGCGGTTACCAGAGGAATTTTTATCCGATTAATGCCGAAACAAGTACTGATACAATAATATACAACAGATTTGAAAGCCATTTTCTCATCAAGAACATATGGCGAATTTCGGCGAAGGCGGGTAAAATGATACTGGTACAACGAAAACTGACAACTGAAAATCTTTGCAACAGAGATTTCCTTTTTTATAGATTTTGGTACTAACAGTAGCTCACTGCATATTGCTACAGTGTATTCCGCGTAAAAGTTATTCTCTTCTTACTGAGCACTTGCGAATTGGAACTGCACTTCCCAAAATGTGGATTCTATAATTCTTGATTTTTCTTTTATTTTAACTACTTGATAAATTTGGAATCATACTTCCAGACATCGATTGCTGAAGCGTCGTATGGTAGGGCGATACCATTTTATACATAATGACTAACCTGGGAGCTCGGCCGAAGCCTAAAGGGGGA
Source organism: Stichodactyla helianthus (assembly GCA_015163945.2). NCBI lineage: Eukaryota > Metazoa > Cnidaria > Anthozoa > Actiniaria > Stichodactylidae > Stichodactyla > Stichodactyla helianthus. The sequence goes on along the minus strand of WUAP02192551.1, from coordinate 5,235 downwards.
GGTTAGTCGGCCCCTAGACCATGGAAGATGAGAAGTAGTAGTGCTTTGTCGCTTTGTTCCATGTGGGAGGCGTTAGAATGATCAGCCAGTTCTGGCAGCTAAAACCCGCCTTTGATCGTTGGCTTGTTGGAAACGTGGAAATTGCTCTGCCTGTGCAAATATAGCCGAACCCCTCCCCCCGTAAGGAATTAAATGAATCACCCTACCTGTGGCAGTCAAGTCATCTTCTTCACACTCAAAAACATCATCGTCACTCTGGGGAAAAAAGATTAATGATACATTAACCCAGGGATTTTTTAAGCATACGTTCGCCTTAGTCAAAGTATTTCATTACAGGTAAAATGTGCCGCTTATCGTTAATCTTGAAAGTAAAATCGTAAGGGTTATTCCTTATCATAATTTAGTCATGTTTAAGAACCAGAAGACCTCAAGTCTACGTTTGTTGAAAAAAATGAATAAATGAGGCGATAGAAGTATTTCTATCATAACCTCCCGGTGTGCGACCTCAGTTTCCATAGAAACCAAGGGCGAAGATTTCACTCTAAAGGGAGGATGCTAATGCGACTATCAAATGGCTTCCCTTCTGAGCTAATCAAAAACCGAGAAAATACATCTCAGCCAATTACAATGCTGCAAATACGGCAACTGAAAGTCTTAGATGAATTTCGTTCTTGGAAAAGAATATTTAATTTCCTTACGAAGGTAAATGTGTCTGGGATTCAAAATCTTATTCAAAGAATGCCTCACTAACCTGAGCTCCAACGACGTCTCCATTAACGACTGAAAAAAAAAGATTCATCATTCTTGTCTTTCGGTGAACAGTATAAGAAGATTCGCCAATATATTTACCAATTAATAGATAAGAATAGAAACAGCAATAATATCTAAAATGAAGAATGACTAGATATTAATATTTAACTGCAAAACTTGCTTACCTGGAAATTTTCGACTTGCAACAGCGGCAAGAACAGCTCCCTAACGAAACAAGCAAAATAGAAAATTATTTTCTATAAAATTATACATCTATGAACGAATAAATTTGTGGAAAAATGAATCCATGTCTGGGAAATCTGGCCGGCACAAAGTGAATTAATTAAATAAAACCCTACATTGTAGGAATTATTAGTATTTGTGGAAATATTCTATATTAATAGGGTTACTATTAAGAAAGATATTACAGGATTTAAGTCGCCAGTAGCCTGGTTAGGATCGGCCATGTTTATGAATGAAGACGAGGATATATGAGATCGAAGAAAAGTTAAAGAAATCTCGAAACCGCAAGCTGCAGACCAACAGAATGAAACTTCGGTGGCTCGAGTATTGTCCAAATCTATCGCATTAATCACAGGATGTCTAAGTCATACCATCAGCCTTAGATAATTGGCTCTTGTGAAATTCATAACTACTACTACTGAAATTGGTTCGCACAGGTCTCGCTGTGTGTAAGAACGGATAACAGAGGAACATGACACGATTACGGAGGCATTTATAAGGATTAAATGCTCAAGCTTTGGTTAACAAGGATGTAATTGTGGGTAAGTGAAGTTACTTGTCTCTTTTGGTTAACCAAAAACCCTTTTTTGAATTTCTCCCATTCATCATCTTCTCTGAGAATCCCCACTCCCCCCCCCCCGAAAAATAACGCCAAAAAATATACAGAAACGAAACATATGTGCTTAGTCGAATTAATATTTTTAGTTCTTTTAATTAGAACTGAAAGGGAAAATACAAGAATTTCTCAGTTTAAAATAACCACAGTACCTTTAATTTGCGTCTTGCGTTGAATTTTTTCATCTCATCGACTGTGTCTTGAAGATGGTCACGTCTCGGTACTTCTCTGCTCTGTATTCATAAAATGGTCATCAAATTTGAATGTCTTGTAAAAGAATTTGGTCTGAGGTACTGATATCAACAAGAAAGTGACAGAAAAAAAACTGAAACAAATATTCTGGAGAGATGACGGATAATTTTAGAGTGAAAATGAAAAACAAAAAACATTTTCTCATATGATAAAAAAAATGCGTCAGTAGTTGTGATATCAATGATTTGTTATGGAAAAACACCTGGTTTTGTAGAACTAAGAGACACAATTATACCACTGATGTCATAAGACAGACATAGAAAACCCATTTGTTTAGTTGGAATATAATATTCAGGTGAGATGTACTGTTTTCATCAAAATGTTTACTGTACACCCATTGATCTTCAGTGTTAGGAATTTGAAGCAAAATTAATAAGGACAGATAATGTTCTATCAGAATAATTATATTGCTGTTATTGCAAAAATTCAAAGACTAGGATGATAAATAAGAATACATTGTGGTATCATTGATTTATCAATTAGTTCTGAGTGCATTTGTTGGCAGATTAATATAAACAGTAGTCCATTAACACGTTTTATTGATAAACAGATAAATATGGCATTTAATTTCTGCATCCTTGGCTCGACTGAAATTAAATCGACACCCTCAGGGGCATAGTGAGGATTTTGCCTTGGGGGTGAGGGGAGGGGGCAAAATCCATTTTCAGAACATCGGTAAGTCACGTGAACTTATCACATGACTACTTAGGTGTTTAGGTTTCGTTTCTAGATCCTGATGATGACTTTCTTTGATACAACTGCTGAATGAAAATGATGGATTCAGCACCTTTTACATTAAGCTATTTGCTATCAAGCACGCTAAAAGAAAACTACCAGGGCCCCTGATTCTTGAGATAATATAGACCTTAACCCTTATGATGTTTCAACGTTCAAACTCTTTTGAGAATACCAAGACAATAGTGAAAATTAGCAGGACAAAAAAAGCTACCAAAAGGGATTCCTGGGAGTGTAGGTATAAAACGTCATTATGCTTGAGGCCAATAGAGCTGTTAAGTTGTGACGTATTTCCAGGTCCAATTTTTCAGAAAGTGCGCTAAAATAAAACCAAAACACAATATCTCCACCACCTGTAATAAACATACCTATGTACACCAATTCCTACTAAGAAGAACAAAGCAAGAAAAATCTTCAAAGAACTGCTTTTCATTTTGGACCCGGAAGTCATTTTTCATTTGAATTATGTCACACTTAACAGCTCAATTTACCACTACACACAGGGTCACCACTAGACACAGTATGACAACTAGACACAAGATCACCAATAGATTATACAGTAAACCTTGTACGTACTCTGAGCCAAGGATGATAGAGAGCTTCTTCAGCAGTAACTCTCTCTGTTGGATCTGATCTCATCATCTGCATGCAGATTTCTCGTGCTTCTTCACTTACAAAATCCCATTGTTTTGATCTCATCTGAACAAAAATAATCAAATTGTAACCTATTATGAAAAGTATGATTTCCTGAGTAAATAATAATGCCTTTATTTAAAGTGATAAAGACTGATAAGCTAAACTAAAAAAGATAGCTGGTATCAACCAGTGACCGGCCATGACCAAAATAGAGCAGTTTTGGTATGACCATGGAAAGCATGTGGAACAAACAGGCAAGGCAAAGTTTTGAAAACATCGCGGTCGCAGCAAGGCATGCTTTTGGCAGCACAGACCATGCCCTGATCTTTTTACAGTCATACAAAATCTGCTTTAAACATTAGCTGTTCTTACCAGTGGCTGTCCTTTCTTGATTGACTCGTAGACTTTTTCTCCTGTACCATGGAATGGGAAATTACCACCCAGCAGGATAAACAAGATGACACCTGAAATCACCACAGATTTAAGAGAAAAAAGGTAAAATGATTTACTAACATGGGCCACTGAACCACATGAATGGGTTTGATGTAGGGACAAGATACTGCTACACATCGCAGCAACAAATCCCTTGCATGTGCCAACCATGATGCATTCTGCTGCACATAACAGAGTGCAGTACTGTATGTTTTGTCCCTCACACAAAAACATCTCTACAGACTCCTTACAGCCATTCCCCATGCAGTTCAAATTGGAGGACAAAGTAATGGAATTTTATCCTTCTGAGAATCAGTGAATAAAAATATTGATTGGTCCTCCAAATTGCTTTGGAAATTACTGCAAAGGGTTTATTTCTGAATGTAATCAGTACATACCACATCCCCAGATATCCACTGGCTTGCCATATGGTTGTCTTTGAATGACCTCTGGCGACATAAAGTGGGGAGTCCCAAGTCGACCTGTTAAAAGAAAACAGCACTCAAAATCGATGTTAATTCAAAATCTGTTAGAATATCATTCCAGAAAATAGCCGTACCTTTCACTCCCCATAGCCTCAATGAATCATCCATCTCGCAAAACACATACTATCATCCCTCTCATAAAATGCACACAATACACAATCATCCCTCTCATAAAATGCACACAATACACAACCATCCCTCTCACAAAACACACACAATACACAATCATCCCTCTCACAAAACACACACAATACACAACCATCCCTCTCACAAAACACATACAATGGGAAAGGGGAGGTCACAAGCAGTTTGCTTCCCACCTAGTGGAGCTTTCTCAGAGGGACTTTGAGTTCAATTTATTACTACATTTATACCATTTGCTGCAAGAGTCTCATTCAGATGAAAAGAACCATGTCATTTTTTGGAATTACATTTATGGGGGCATATTTTTTACATAAAATCATTTTACATAAATGTTTTTAATATAAAATCACAGTGACCTCACCACTGACAATGTATCCCTCATGAGGAAGTTCTACAGCTACACCAAAATCAGCAACTTTTATTGGAGCAGAGTTGTCTTTACTCGCAAGGAGAAGATTGTGAGGCTGATAACATTAAAATAAGGTCAGTTGAAATATCTCTCTATTTAAATTTTCTTATGAATGAATGTAAGGTGGTAGCGCACAGTGGTATCACACTGTTTGGATGATAATGACCCTGATGATGCTAAAACACAGCATTCTAATATTGCCCTACTTCAATGAAGTCATATCCAAACAATCTATTGTTTCAATGCTAAGGATCATGGTCATGGGAGGGATACAAAACAGTAACAACACAAAGAAAATCTCTATTAAATGCATTTTATAGACCATAGAAAAGTGGTAACAGCCACCAAATACAATAACTAATGTGTATTAAACATAAGTTGCAGTACATCTCTAATTTGAAAACCAGACAATCTGAGAGTAAACTTTCCTTAGCAGATATGTGAATATGTAGACCGTGTAGCACTTTGAAATACATGAGCTAGAAATAATGGAAAGTTATAGTGCTTAGAAATGAGGTTATTCCGGGCGAAAG
>WUAP02192440.1:0-21771 GCA_015163945.2 Stichodactyla helianthus | reverse complement strand
CAGGTGCACAATCATTGATGATAACCCCCAATGTATTGCATGATTCCTCTTGACCCACCCTTTTTCCCATCCTTGAAAATGATGGCCCTCCCCCTCTTTTTTTCCTGCCCACCCCCCCCTGTACTTTATGACTAGTCCCTTACTTGTGATATCGCAACAAGACAGCTGAAGCCCGATACCAGGTAGCACCATGTGAGACATCGGCTGGTAAAGCAAGGTTAGTCTCATCATGCTCATGTGACAAGTGTTCACATGGTATAGCCAGACCTTTGTGAACTTCCAAGGTGTCTTGTGATCGGTCAGAATTCATAACTAAGCCAGTACTTGTGGGAGAAGATTCATTTTCATTTCCAGACGTTAATAGAACTAATCCAGAATCATTTTCCTTTTTGACTAAATGTTGTGGGGGATTTCTCCAGAGTGTAAAAATGCAGTTGAAATCATCAAATCCTCTACCCATGATTCCTTGTGGGGTGTGTGCTAGGTCAAAGCAGTGGCCCAGTTCATGCATTGATGCACCCAATCCTGTTGCATAGTTGGCCCAATAAGAACCCCTGTGCATGACATAAGATAAAAATATGATTCATTTGTAGTCAATAGACCATTCCTGAATTCACTTGGATGATCACGAAACAATGGTTCCAAGTCAAGACTGAACTTGATTCTTTTCTTTATCAAGGCCAACCTCAACTTGAAACCATTGCTTCGTGATCATCCAAAAGATAATTAAGGAAAGGTCCATTGATTGGTCAACAGCCAGAGAGTGATTGCTTAATCATAGTTCATTGATCATTATGGATTCATGCACTTAGTTGGCTGCTATCACTCAAAAAGTCTCACTTGGCCTCACTTCAAATGGCTCTTACACTTCTCTTATGCCTTGTAATCTCTTCATGGACCTCTCTACTTTGGGTATAATGTGTTCCCTTTTCAGATCATGTGTCATCCTCTTGGAAATAAGATTCTGCTTGAACTCATCCATAGGCTTTACCGAGAATTAAAGAAACAAAACCCAGGGGAATGAACATGATCTGAAATGGGAAAACATTGCTCTGAAACTAAAGAGGTCCATTGTGTGATCCATAACCTAATTGATAAACCATTCAAGTGAACCTACAAAAGGAAAGTACCTACCTTCTGCAACTATCATCAAATAAACAACTCCTGTCGATTTTCTTTGAGTTTGTAAAACAAGAGACTAGTTCATCAACATTTGTGGCCCATGTATGCAGCCCACCAGTTCCAAACAAGGCAAGATTACCACCTCCCAGAGCAGTGTGAGCCTTCACATACAAATGGATGTCCTTCTCATTAAATTCCTCAGCAGGTGGGGGGTCATAATGGGTACAGCTCATAAATGTCCAAAACTTGCACAATGGATCATACAAGCAAGAGTCTGTTAGCTCTGAAAGAAAATATAGTCAATGTTAAATAACAAGTGCTTATGAAGTAAAAGGCCTGCACAAACTATGTGACCCTTTGGGGTTGCATGGAAAATAATGACCCTCCCCCAGTTTGCACCCAATTAAATATGTCTGGTCCCAAATGATAAAATCTTTTCAAATTTTGTCAGGAAACAAGTTCAAAGTTCCTATTGAAGATGGAAAGCTGAAGGTTCCATGTTAAAAACTTGCCTTTAGAAAACTGTTGGTAAAGCTCTCCTCCTGTCATTTTCAATGCCTCCTCAGTCCTTAAAGAACTTGTAAAGACATTGATTAATGGTTCACCACCTTCAGAGTTTTCTTCTAACCTAAATGTTCTGTGTCCAAAACCATGTCTATACAAGTCTTGTGCAGTGAATGTCTGCAACAATCTTGCATTGAATGCAAGCTTTTTCCTTGCAATGTCTACATCATTGGCCACTCCAGGGGGTGCTTCGAAACTCCCATCTGAATCCATACATTTTACATAAACAACTCGAACAAACCTTATAAAAAGAAAATTGTGATCAAATTTAAACATTAAAGATTGTGTCCCAGGAAGTGTTTTTTAAATTTCCATCAGTGTTTCTCATCCAGCAATGGGAATTGTATGAAAGAACTGTTCATATTTATATTTTTTTCATAAGAATGGGAGAAATGTAAAACCCATTTATATTTTTTATAATCCATATATGTTTTTAACTTTTTTTTCCTGTGGCCCCCCAGCAAATAAAAAGCAGTCCCTTAGATTGATTAAATACCTAGGTAAAGTCGAAGGGTGGTAGACAAGATGAAGCTCTTTCTTTACTAGACAGTTTTTGCCGATAGATACTTTAATCCTGATAGCATTCTCCCCTGGGATAAGCTGAACAAGGGCTTTAAAAGCTCCTCTTATTACAGGCCAAGCCCTACACTCATCCTGAGTTTCAACTAGAACCTCGTCAACGTTTTCAGAAATCTCCAGTAAGTTGTTATCGGCGGTCTCTTGAGGAACCAAAACTTCATTTAGTCGAATTTCTCCATCTTCTTTTACTAATTTGGTGTCATTCTTCAACTGACATTCTAGAAGAACGAAAGGATAGTCGATTTTCTCTCCATCTGAATAATTCAAGACCTCGATTTCACTTGAATAAGCATTATCTCTGGAGTCAATCGAATCATGATCCTCCATTTTACAAGTGCAGAACTCTTGCAGGTCATTCGAGCTACGTTTGGACGATTTCCGTAAAAAATTTCATCTCACCGAATGTGACGTGTTTGTGATTACGTATCAGAAAACGTCGTGGCAAATGAAAGTTTGGTTTTTGTTACTACGGAAACCTTTTTTTCTGGACGAAAAGAATTTCTGAAGTTGAAAATTCGTGAAGTTTTTGTTTTAACGCAGAAACAATCAGGCGTCACTAGTGGTGCTGAGATATAGCCGTTAGTTCCCAGTACATTAGATCACGTGATTCTCGTTCTTTTCTTTATTTTTATCCTCCATTTTGGCGCTGAAGACAGCAGCCAGAAGCTCCCAGTTTTCACAAATTTTCCTCGACTAAGCGTCCCTGGTTGGGACTCTTGAGGCGGTATACAAGGGACAAGCGTTCCTTGTTCTTTCGAGTTCATTTTTTCTTCATTTTTCGCCCCCGAAAACCTTAATTCACTGCTACAAAAAAACAACCAAGTCGTCGTATTTTCCATTATGGCTGCCCAATCCTTGTAAACCGTTAGCCATGATTTGTATGACAGAGTCAAACCAAGTTGTTTCTCCGTTCGGAGTGAACGCCAGTTGGCTATCCTTTATTTTTCAAGAGGCTCAGTTGTATTCTGAGCGTGTTTTCGTGAATGAGCGAGGAGTTGAAGAGGCAAATGGAGCGACGAACAGCACAAAGTGTTGTTCCCGCTTCACCATCGACAAGAAGTAGTTCAGTGTCTGCTGGTAAAGAAACAGGTAATTCTCTTAAGCGTGAAATTTTAGTATAGTATAGTATTGATAAATCTCAATTTCTATAGCCTAGAATATTTTTGATTGTCGTAAATAAGATTTTTGATTAAATGTTTGTACTACTTTGTACAGTTTTAACAAGAGAACTTGGTTCATAAATAAATTAAACTTTTCCCTTTTTTTTGCTTTCTTTTATGAGGATTTATTTCATTTTAACTATATAATTGCTCTTAAATGCACATAAAAAGCACTGACAGACCCAAAGAAGAAATAAGATGCTTATGATATTAACTTAAATGACTTATATTATTGTTTTCAGCAGTTACTAGAAACAAACAATGGCGAGGATCAAGGAGGGGTCAAAATGGTGGACAGTACCCAAATCAGGGTAACCGATGGCCCCCCAACCAAAGGGGTAACAATGACAGAAGAGACCCACAACAGCAGTATCGGAGGGTACCCCAAAACAAGCGTCCATATCCAAGGGTGGGGTACCCAAGTGCTGTCAACAGAAATAACAATGTATGGACATAGAATATTATTGGAAAATAGGATTGTATTGTCAAATATATTCCATCTTGAATGTATAAAACTTTGTTCACAGAACAACCCTTGTTATAGAAGGGTAGACTACTTGACAGTTCTATGGGCTAACAAACCTGTGCTCCAGTTCCAATGGAATTTAGTGTGTTGATATTTGTGGAGGGAGGAAATTGGAGAACCCAGAGAGAAACCTTCGAATCACAGGAGATTACCTACAAACAACTCTACTTACATGTGATAGCGAGTATTAAATGCAAACACACCCCATGTTCTGATGTACATCAATAAAGGCTTGATAATGCTTTTTTATCAATCAGCCAATGACAAAGTGCAGAACTTATTTATTGTTAAGTTTGTTTTTATTGCTCATACACAGCTTGGTGAAGTTAATTTGGCAGTTGATCTCTATTCTGCTCAGGAATCTTCCAGCTCAAAGAAGAACAGCAATTCTTTGAACTATTTGCTGAATTTCAAGTATGCCCCAAGAGAGAGAATTTGTGAGCAGCGATCAAGATCTGGCAGCAAGAGACACAATAGCTTTAACAAGGAAAAATTCCTACAGGCAAAGTAAGGATCAAACAAGATATAGTATTCAGTTATTTTAAACTTGTTTCAATACCCCCAATGACTGTAATAGTATTTGCCTTTAAATTGTGTTTATGAAAGGGTGATTAGATGTGTTAAATTACCTTAGGTTCTACTGTACATGCATGCATGTCAAATGCATTGCAGAGGTTTTTATTTATGAATGGCATTATAAAAAGATATTAAATTTAATCTTGTTGATGTGGTGAAATATAAGAGCACGTACAGGGTTCAAAATAACTTTTCAGTTTCATACTAAATTTTGTAGGCTTTTCCTTAAGGCCCAGTATTTCCAAAGGCTGTTTCAAATATATTTTTCATTTTTTGATCAACAAATCCCTGGCAGACTTGTTAAAATTGCAAGCCATCAATGGAAGCTAGATGCTTTTTTAAACCCTGACATATGGCTGAGAAGAAATTGTCTTTTTCTTGCAGTTGTCAGTTTATAGTGAGTGACTCTGCAGACTATACTGTTTATGCTGTTGAACCAGACATTCTTGTTGACTGGTCTCTCATAGAGCAAGTGGTAAGTCAATATTGTTGGCATTGCCTGGATGATTGTAGATAGCATGGTTTTTCTTTGAGCACTGACTTAAAACACAGAAAGACTTGACACAAATTCCATTTTGTCCCCAAAATCATTCCCAGAATCCCATGCAGAATGGCAGTACTTTATCAAACTTATCCCCAAATTTAGCCCCACAATTAGGTGTGGCATGAGTTCATTTCTAGTCTCCTTTGAATGTAATTCATCCAATTACAATGCATAGTTCCAGTAGAATATGTTGAAGCTATGTACAGCTATGTTACCATATCATTTGTTACTTGTAGGTAAAAAAATTATACATATTGAAAATATACACATGCATGTATGATACCTATCTATGTACAACCAAGGTTTGAATGCAGTTGAACTGTTTTATTCATGTTTTCATCCTTTACATCAATTTGAATAGCATTTTTTTTGTGGTTTCAGAGGATATTTAGTCATGAAGTCTCTTCTTGTCCAATTTGTTTATTTCCACCAACAGCAGGTTTGTATTGCTGTCATTATTATAATGGCTTTGAATATAATGACTATAATTTATTAGTTTTCATTGTTTTTGTTGCATAGCTAAAATAACTCGCTGTGGACATGTTTACTGTTGGTCATGCATACTTCACTATTTGTCACTGGTAAGGAAAAGGTTTTGATATTGTTTTGGTGTCTGTTATCAATAGGATTAATAGTATGATGATGTTATTGAACATCTATTTGCAGAGTGAGAAGTCCTGGCATAAGTGCCCTATATGTTTTGAGTCCATTACAAAAAAGGATTTAAAAAGGTAATTATTCTCATATGTTGCAATTGTAATTTGGTGCGTGGTTATACCTTGCTTAGTGAGCCTGGTCCTCACTAGTGGCATAAGCTTAAAGGCCCACTTGGATGAAAATTGGTGAAAATTGGAAACTGATTATTTTTATATCAAATTGATTATAGCTAAATAACTAGCTACTCTCTGCCAAAAATCAAAATTTTAAGCTCATTACAGACAAATTTTGGGTTAAAACCTAAAGAAACAATTGGTTGAGTAAATGACATCACAATTTAGATGCTACAAATCTTGACAATTTCTATCCCTGTCTTTTGGATGTGAAGAAAATTTTGCTTCATGGTGATTATTGGGACTGTATAGATAGGTTTAGCTAAGTTTCAAGTCGTTTTCAATTTTCATTGATTTTCATCCAAGTGTCCCTTTAAGCATTTATTACCATCATATGCAGACTAACTGCAGCTCTTCTTGCACAGGTGTGAGATAGGACAAGTGCTGCCAATATGAGTAGTATCCAACTTGAGTCTGCATATGCTGCTTATGCTTATGCTGCTAGTTAGGACCAGGCTTAAGACCAGATTTGTATCTAAAAACAGTTTGTGGCATGGACATATTATACAAAGTTTGTGACAGTACCAGTGGTCTTGCATGCTCATTTAATCTTATCATTTCTGTACAGTGATGATGCTTTATATATTAAATAAAGAGAAAGCCAAGACGATCAACCCATAACTTTATTGGATGTTTTGGCCATTCAGCCTTCATCAGCAAAACTGAAATAATTAGCGTGCAACACAACATCTAAACAAATATGAAATGACAAAAAAAAACAACCAAATATAAACAAGACGTGCTAAAATTATAACGGGCACGCTAAAACCAGAAGTAAATGTAGTGAACAAAAGCCTGCTCGAGCAGAAATATTGTATTGCGCGGCAACCATTCCAGGACAATAAAGAAAAATACAAGTAATATATATATATATCTATAGTAGTAATATATAAATTGTAATTTGTAGAAAGATCAACGACAATTTATCACGCTCTACTTTAATGTATTGAGCACTCTACTGACAGTGTAGACCCATTCACTCTAGACTTATACAATATATATATACACCTATTTCAAAAATCGTTGTCGCAGCTGAAGGCAACAGTCAACACTCCGAGACTGCAAAGGATTTCGGTAATTTTTTTCAAAATTAATTCATCTAGAGCATATTTTGGTTGCATGCGCTTGTGATATATATTTCTGGCAAGCTGCAGTGGTAGTTCAGGTGTTAAACCGAATATTTTGGAAAATACCATTATTGCAAACACGATTTATGAGAAAAAGTACCGAAATCCTTTGCGGCCTTGGAGTGTTGACTGTTGCTTCGGCTACGACAACGACTTTTGAAATAGGTGTATATACTTTTGATATCTTTTCAGTGTTGTTGCCATGGAGAGCCACTGTTTTGCTGTAGGACAGAGAATAACTATGAGGCTTATGAAGAAAATGAAGGTACAGCATGTTATGCAAGTTAACTTTGATTTTAGGGTATTCTTTAGGCCTTGTCTGCAACTGTGTAACTCATTAAGTGAGATTTTAAAACTCTATTCTCTTCTTTTTGGATTATATTTGCCATTTGTTTTTGCCATTGGTAATTGGCTAGCATTTCCTACACACAGTTTTTGCAGAGGAACCTTAATGCTGTTAATACTTTCCTGATATCCTCTACAGAATGCAACCTTAGTTCTTCCTGAATCTCAGTGGAAAGAAAGAGATTTGATACCATTCAGCATAAATGGTTAGTTACAATAGTTGTTAAGGACATGTGTGCCTGAGCATCCTTTCTGTGCAATCACTCGAGCTTGTTTGAATGAGTGAGGAATGTCTGGATGATTTTGTTGGCATAGCAAGAACAATCAAATTCAAATGGCAGCCAATTTTCAAAGTTTTCTCCATTTCAAACCATTGTCAACTTAGATGCCTTAATGTTTAGTTCTCAGTTGAGCAAAAAGAATGACGAGAAGTTTCTTAACAAAGATATTTCGGACGAAGTCCATCGTCCATCATCAGTTTATTAACTAACATAAAGTACGTGAATATATTACAATATTTGTCCTCTAGGGACTGCATGGTGTATGATTCTAATGAAATGACCATTAATGCTGCCGGTTATTTCTATTTTCTTAGATTCTGTTGACACGTGTTACTCCAAACTCTTGTTAGCCTCGCCAGATGATGTGTTACAACAGGTTTGTTGAACAGGGTTTTCCCTCCTGGAACAGTTGTTTAACTCTGTGTCAATTAAAAACTATTGGATATCTTAATGTATTATCAATCCTGTTTTATATCAATTAATAGGTTATTGAGAAAGAGGAAAGTGCTCTGGCAGTTCAGTACATGGAGGCTAAAATGGAACAGGTTGGTGTGTTACTAAAATTGCTGTTACTACAATGTTACTGCAATTTTCACAAAAACAAAACAATTTTATGTTTTTTCAGTCCTCTGAAGTGTGCTTCATTGAATCTGCCAAGCTGGAACTAAAGGTAAATATGGGTTTGAGTCACCCAGGGTAGAACAGTTTTATCATTACAGGGGTTTCAATAATTTTCAGAGTAAAAACTGAACAAAAAGTAGTAAAAAATGAGTGATAATGACATTTTACCTTTGTTTTTTAATTATTTATTGACACTACTGCTGATCATAAAATAGCTGGCAGTAAGAGGGGAGTTAACTGGCAATAGATCTTTTTTGAATTTGCCAAATACAGCTGTATTTCTTGATTACAGACTCATTTCTACAGGGTTAGCATCATTACAGTGTCAAAATATGCATAAATAACAAAGATAGATTGAAGATTGCACAAATTTAACAATACAAGCACTTTGAAATTCCACAGACCTTCAATGAAACACGTAAATATTCTACACAAAAACGAGGCTAACCCTGCATAACAGAGAACTCGAAACTGGAGTATTGTCTGCTGGTAGCCGCCTTCTATTGAAACCTGATTTAATTTGATTTAATGTATACTTTTTGAAAAGCCAGTCAGAAAAAATAACCAAAAGAATAAACAAAGGGTTATAAGGACAATGTCTTTTTATTTGGACAAGAGCAGAATGTCATTGAGGGGTTCATGTAACATGGCTATTATCTCGACCAAGGGTAGGGTGAGATTGCATCCTTGTGATTTAGATAAGGATGAGGTTAGAATAGTTGGTGCTTAAGTTATGGTAGCTTAAATGCATTATTTCTAACCTTTTAATTCAAACCTTTTTCAGGCAAGGAAAAAAGATTTGATAAAGAAGAAGAAATCTATTGCAGAAGCAGTGGAATCACTTGAAAGTAGGTTGTTGTGTATTGTGCACAGAACAATGAAATTTAAAGATATTGTATGCAAGAACTGTTAGAGGGAAACTGAAAAGTCTGAATGTAGTAAGTTACCTAATAGAATAGAAAAGAGAGATGTTTTGTGTTCAGAAACATTAGTCTTGGTATGAGTGAAAACTTTCTAGTGTAATGGTGCAGTGTTAAAGTATCAGAGCATCCTCAATTAAGGAGCAGTGATAGAGAATGCTTTGATTGGTTTGATGGATGTCCTCAATTCAGAGCACTTGATGGCCTTGCATGCCATGATGTTAAACATCGTCATACAAAAAAGCTACTCTGTTGCTATTACAGCATTTTGTTTTGCAGTGTGTATTTAGTGTTTTATTTACAGCTATTAACTGACCATTTTTCCATCTTTTTCTGTCCTATTACATTATGTAGAACTTTCCCTTGATTCTTCCAATCAAGACAGCAGTGACAGGAAACAAGAAGAAAATTTGGGATGGAATGTTTATCATCCAGACCCAAATTGCATTCAGGTAGTGATAATCAATGACTGTTGATGGTGATCTCTTCATCATTGGTGGTAGTATTACCAATCTTTATTCTCTTTCACAGGGTGTTGATGAATATGAAGCTGCATTCTCTGATGATGAAGGTTCTCTTAAGATTACCAATGGCAAAAATGTCACTGATAATGAAAATCCCAGTAGTTCTGATATTGAAAATGCTGAGAAATGTAGTGACGATGTTGTTCCTGGACAAGAAAGCAAAGAGAATGCTCAAGAAGTCTCCTCTCCAACATTACCAGAAGAGGGTTTTGAATCCTCCTCTAGTGAAGCTAGCCAAGTTGGTGCAACTGTCAGTACTAAGCAGTCTGTATCTCAACCAGAACAGTCATATTACTACTTCTACCAAGGTAAATCATACTTTGTTTTTATGAAGTTTTAAGGCATAGTAAGATTTACACTCTATATTGACTGATTTGATAATTTTCGTTTTTAGCTGAAGATGGTCAAAATATCTTCTTACACCCAATAAATGCCAGGTGTTTAATCAAGGTGAGACTTCCCACTATGGCCTTATAGGCTCAATGCAACATTCCCTGCACTGTTGCTCATAATGGGGAACTTGCACTCTATATCCACCAATGTAAACTCTTGCATGCAATGTCACCAAAGTAGAACTCACTCGAGCAACAAAAAATCATACATATATCTTTACATAAATCTTTGTATAATTATTATTTTTACATTGATATGTTAAAATTGAATTGTTAGACTTTGATTCAGCAGTCTCTGGTAAATCAAAGAAATTGTGTGGCTTACAAATGTTTATTATGCACCTTAACCTTATAACTGATAGATTACTAAGATTACTTTGCTGTTCCTCATTATTCCAGGAGTATGGGAGCCTGGAAAACTGTCCAGAATACATCACGGCAAAGATCTTGGAAATGGAAGCAACATCACAGACTGAGGTAGATAGGGCTGCCAAGTTCTGAGTTAGGGGGGGTTCACTCCAGAAACAAATGTTGCAGCTACAGGAGGTGCAAGCCTTGGAAGCATGCTCCTCCACACTTTCAAGTTTAGTTTCTTGAAGATGCTATATCCCATATTTTAAGACAGAAGGAGAGTACAGTTACCCAGTGAATCCCCAAGATCCAATCTGCAGGGGTGGGGTGGGAAGGGAAGGGGGCACGATTTTATCTTAATAGCAACTTCTAAGCGTCATCTAAAGTGTGAACCACACTGTACTAATCAGAACAAGTTTCAGGGTGGTTTAAAAAAGAATAGATTGACATTCCAAACAATAGAACTAAACCTAACCTGACAAAAGTGATACTGTACTACTCCGACGAAGGGCGAAAGCTCGAAACGTCAGTAAAGTTAAGTATAATTCCCTTTTTTCACGGTGTTACAGATTTCCTTTTATTGGTTAAGGGAGCAATAAAAAAGCAGCTTTTGTTTGGTTTTGTATTATTGTAAAGTGTTCCTTTTCAGACTTGTTTATCTTCATGACCTTTTGATTAGTCTTACTGTACATGTACAAATGTTCTCTCTAGGAATCAAGGAAGCGTTACCGCTACCTGAGACATTTGCCATTGACATGTGAGTTTGTCATCTGTGAACTGGAGCTAAAACCACCATTGGTATCCATTGGCACTTTAGAGTGCTTCAAAGGTAAGGGAAGGGTTTGTATTGGCTATATCTAAAGCATAGTTGATTCAAGTGGACTTGGAATTTATTCTGAGTTCCCTGTCAAGCGAGTGACAAACTGAATACATTTGTATCAAAAATTTTCTTATTTAGGGGAAATTCAAAAGCGAAAACAACGCCGACAGAGGAAAATGAAAGTTGAGAAAAAGAGAGAGCCAAAAGTAGATGCAAAGGTGGCATCCATTGAGGGCAGGCCAAGTAAGTGGAGTTATGAAGAGTTGCACTGTAAGCAAAAGAATTTTAAAATTTTTGCAAATAATTGACAGCAAGAAGTGAAAAGAAAATTGAATTCCATATCAACATCTCATCTTTAAAAATAAACCAGTCAGTACACACAACTTGTTTTCAGAACAATGTTATATCAATTACCTGTACTAATAGCTTATAAAAATGGTCTTTCTACAAATTTCCCCTTTTATCTGCAGGTCAACGCATGGCACAGCCTCTTAACCTATCCAGTGAGGTAGATTTCCCTTCTCAATCCTCACCTACTTTGAGCATGGCTATGTCACCTCTTGCTCATGGTCCAGGACCCTTTACTCAACTGGCTGCAAGTGAATCTTATAATGATGGTAAGTTGAGTAGTTACATTTTTCAAAAACAAAATCCCAATTAAGTTTTCTACATCCCATTGTTCATGGAAGTCTTTGATGTCCTTGAAAAGTCTTGGAATTTCAGATTCATTTTCAAGTACACTCCTAAAACTCCTGAAAATTAAAAAATTGCCAAAAAGTCCTTGAAACTTCTTGAAAATCAAAATCTCTTTGAATTTTCCAAAAAAATTGGTGAAAATTTCCTCTGCAGCATGTCATTGGTAAAATATAACTTTTCAAATTTGAGATGTCTTGTGCCAACCCTGAATATCAGTAACATACATTATTGAAGCAATGTAATTTGTTTTCTATTGTTTTTTTTATGCAGAAGGAGTAGTTGTGGATGAAGCAGAGGGTGTTGTCACTCAAGAGTCTAATGGTTCTTCCCCACCATCATTTGCTCAAGTATTTGAGTCTAGTTATGAATAATTTGTTTTAGTTTATTGACAATTCTTCACTAAGGAGGAGAATGTGCAGGGCTCAAAATAATGGCCAGTCAATGGACAATATCCTGTCAAAATTGGCACTTGTCCAGCCAAGTGCCTTTTGGGCCATTCTTTTTGACTGGCCAACTGTTGATTGGTGACAAAGAAAGGAATTATCCCCAAACTAAGATTAATATGGCAGCTCATCATGAAAATCCTGCATCTGCACCTAAAAAGGAAACAGCATGGTTTGAAACAGCAAACAAAAAAGTAAGGCAAATTCAAGATTTTTGATTTCTAATTTTTCCTGCTTATTTTTTAGGCACTGAGGACAGGAAAGACTTTAGAATTTAGTAAACCAGTGAAGAAACATGTACAAGATCAAGGTATGAATAATCGATTTTCTTAGAATCCTTTTGAATTCCTTGGATTTGCAGGGTAGCTCAAGCTTTACAGGTAAACAAAGAAATAATGCTCTAGGGAATGACAGGTGATCTGAAAACAGAAAAGCATGGAAGTGATGTACTTAATATATGATAACTGTATTTCAGCCCCTGTGAAATCAAAAGGAGATGGGTCACCTGGTGAGCATAGTGATGAAGACTATATACCTCCACCTACTTATCAGTCAGCTTTCTCTAATGCACTGTCCATTGCTATTAGCAGAGGACTTGAGGAACACCGGGCAAAAGGTCTGTAATCAATCCCAGATAATTGAAGTTTTTTCTTATGTAAAAGGTCACATCACACTGCAGTGTCACACAACATAATTGAGAAAACCCATGTTGCACATGTGCCGTGTCACAGCATTTTCATTGGATATACAGTGATCTTGTGCTCTGTGATTGGTTCAGTGGATGTCTTGGGGGACTTGTCATAAATGAGCAGGAGGGGAGGGGGTCAGAGATTTAAAATGTAGAGCTGCAGATGGCAAAAACGGAAATAAAACCACCACCTTGTGGGTTTGGACTAAATATTCATCCCTCCCTTCTTTTTCAAGCATTTAATGCTTAATCTGATTCTGACCTGGCATAATTTTGTGACCCTCCCCTCTTGGTTTTTTAGATGACCCACCCTTTTTATGGAAGGCTCAAAAAATGACCCTCCCTTTCTTCAGCCCCCCTCCTCCTGCTAATTTAAACAAGTTCTTAGATACTAATTTTTATTTCTTTTTACCCCAGATGTCAATCAAGTTGGTGCTACTGGGAAGCGTCAGAAGAAATCCAAGAAAAAGCTCCTTTTTACCACAGGACACATGAAATTTAACTAATTTGTTTAAAACAGTTAAATGGGAAATAGAGCAGAGGAATTAAGAAAAAAGGTCGAGAAGGGTTTCTAATAGTCCATCCTCATAATTTACCAAAAATATGCGTCAACGCACGAGATGTTTGTGCGTAGAGTAATTGTCGTTCATAACTGCTATTAACACTTAATCATTGCCTAGATGAAAGATGAAATGCGGTCAGACACAGGGAGATAGGCAGTTAGAGAATAGGAGTCAGGTAGGCAGGAAGGTAGGTGGTAGAATATCAGGCAGGTAGGTACGGCAGGTAGGTACGGCAGGTAGGTACGGTAGGTAGGTACGGTAGGTAGGTACGGTAGGTAGGTACGGTAGGTAGATACGGTAGGTAGGTAGTAGCATATACGATAGTTAGGCAGATAGGTAAAAGTCTTTGACCTGATCTTCAAAATTCAATCGTATCAACAAGGCATATGATCGAGTAGCGTTAGGGCGATTATGAATAGGGTTATCTTATCGATGTTTTTGGAATAAATTTTTGGTGTACAACATACCTAGCTGAGCACAAGCCAGCTCGCGTCCTGATGTTTTGGAAGTGAATTATTGCTCCTGGTTGCCAAGATATTTTAGCTAAGCTCAAATTCTAAGGCAACTACCACCCTTTCCACGGCTTTTGGATAAAAAAATATTCACAAAGATAAGGTTTCTGAAAACATGATTTCGGAACTTTCCTATAACAAAATTTTCTAAAACAAAAACCCAGGTCTCGTTATTCTTCCTCTGCTCTATAAAACTGACCAAATATTAATAACAGTATTTGACCATAAGTACAATATTTAGGTTTTGATAGGCATGAGTGAGGCGTGTATGGTAAATCAAGAAGTATGATCTTATGTTATACTTAACGTTGAATGCCATAAATGTTTCCGTGCACAGGCAATAACGTGTTCAGTTAAGTCAATTAATAAAGATATTTTCTTCATAACTAAATTTAGTATATGGATCATATATGGCAAGGTAATTTCACGCGCTCTCGTTGACAAATTTGCAGTTCACAACTTACGGTGCAGATCACCAACCTTATTTTTGTGTTCTCCTTGCCATGTATTACAGTGCGACTACTCCAACCAAAGCAACCCAAACAAGTTTTCATGTAAATTATCCAATCATGATTGAGTATATAAACAATAGAATCTCTACAAATTTTTTAAATTTCGCTTAAAATGTAAAGAATTTGCTTTGTTTGTGTACGAATTACATTGACATTGAACAAGAAGCATCGTACCCTGTAGAAATTCGCAACAAATCTGTCGTTAAGTGTCAAAAATGTACATTGAAAATTTGTCTGACAATTTGTTTGGGTGGCTTTGGTTGGAGTAGTTGCACTGTAAACATCGTATTAACCTTGCTCGGACCATACCTAAATTATGGAACCTCGCAATCTCCACGAAATTTCGCATCGTTATTAATATCTGTATGACAAATTTAACAGTAAACCCCTTTTTTCAAATAAAACAAATTTTTCGCAAGCGTGACGTCTCAGTCAAAATCTCAGCGCATGGAACAGTACAGCAATTCAAACCAGACCGTCCTCTTCCCCGCCCTACTCCCTGCTGGCTTAACATTGATGTATATGACATAACATCGAACTAAACGTGTTGTTGCGAGAAATACGGTGAATTCTAAGAATTTGCCGTATCGTTACCGATATATGGAATCTGCTCTCACTCTCACTCGTACTAAAAGCGCTAAAAAAGATTGGAATTATTCAAATAAAGGAAATTTAATGTCAATTTAGTATTTTGAAGTCGGATTGGTTCTTTCTTAGGAGACTGCTCTCCCAGTGAGACACGCACAAGGTCAACGCTGTTTAGCTCGTATATCCACATCCCTTGCAGTATGGATCGCTCCGGTACGGTACTTGGACTTGCCACAACACTGAAATGGCTTCCCATTGCGTTTGAATCTTCCAATCACAGCACGTAATTATAGTTATGATATATTGACTGTATCGTTTCGCACTCGTACGAAATCCGTTCTATTCCAGCAACATAAGCATATCTCTGGGTTCATTTTATTTTTTATTTTCGATGAGTCTGTAAAAGTAAAAGTACCCTGCTACCTTTTGTTGAAACAACGCTGACCTTCAATGTTTGCATAATCTATCATGGTGTTTCCCCAAAACCTTTACTTCCAGTCAGAACACTCAGCTGATGTAGTTGGTGAAAGCGTTAGCTCACCGGGAGGAATGGCCAGCGAAGTCAGTGAGCTTCAAAAAAACCTGATCAGTGCACTACTGGATAGTGGCATCAGCAAAGATGCTCTCATGAGCACCATAGACTTGCTCCTTGCCAAACGGCAGAAAAAAGAACTCGATACAGTTAACGAAGCGGAGCAACAATGCACGCCAGAACCTGTGAATCGTGCAATATTGTTGTCGGAGAGCTGCTCCTCTGATGGGGAAAGTACCAAGGACTATTCACCAAGCGAGGACATTTCAGACAGCTCACAAACTCCCGTGATAAATCGCGGTTCAGTAGTTGACCATTTACTTAGGTAAGTCAATGATTAAGACAGCTCAATATCTGTTTATGTTTATGAAATCTCGGTCTATCAGTTGAGTTATAATTGACAAATGTATTCAGCCCAAAAATTCCCCGGGGTACATCGTTCACTTTTTCCGCCCGTTCGAAGATCGGATTTTTTTGTGTGGTGTGTAGATTACGGTTTGATTTTGGAGAGCATTTACGATCGTTTGCGATTTATGCGGCAACAGGAGGCGTGCGAAAGGAGGCGTACCGCTCAGTGAACTTGCTGCTCGTTTACTTCTCGAGTCCTTGTTTTCGGCATTGTTTTGATTAATCGAACGCACGCGTTGAGAACAAAAGGAACCCATTTGTAAGCTGTTTTAAACTGGTGTCCGAATGTGATAAAACTGTGATGGCTTTTTGCAGTAATTCGTGGTTTGCCTAATGTAGTAAGGCAATTTAATCACGTCTTCAACCACTCGTTTCGTCTCACGTACTGAAACATTCATTTGCAACCTAGGAGTCACTTCATAAATTACAGAAATTTGTTGCTAATCGCTTTGTTTTGCACTGATTTCACGGATTTGTAGCGCAGTAACATCTAGTGAAATGTAATTCAATGATACTCTGAATAATGCATGAAACGTAGCCGCGAGATGTTGAATTCCGTGTTAATAATTGCTCAGCCGATCATAAAGAAACTCGCCATTAAATATTAACTTCTGACTCAAGGGAAGTCGTCTTGCCCGTAGCTGTATTACCTATTTCAGTTTCGCCTTTTGTCTATGGAATTTTATAGGCCTTATTCGCGGTTTAATGAGGACAGCTAAAGAAAGATAATAGTTACACTAGTACTCGAATTCATTAACATGGCGTCGCTTTCTCAGATTCAAGAGGATGCGAAATTCGTTTGCTTGCGAAGCGTTTTATCTTCGGCAAAAACCGCTCAAAATCGAGGACTCAATAATAATGAATTTAGTACCATGGGTTTGATTTTCGACCTTTTCATCCGCTTAAATACACCGGGTCTTTATTGTGCATTTTAAAAATCAGATCGAAATATGTGAACTCGGATGAAAGAGTATACTTCATCATATGTCTTCCATTTTAATGGTGCATTCCTTTATTGCGTCGTATCCGCTTGGACACGTTGATCCATTGGGACATTAGATAGATCGATGACGCTGATTTACCACGAGATATTCCATTTTGAAAATTAGGAGGCAAGCTTGATTCAACCGGAGATTAGAGTTAAACGTAGTAGTTCCGATTTGCGTCGTCTTAACTTAATCGATGAATTCATTTTGAAGTTTGTTTTCGACATTTTCCGAAGCTGCGGCCCAGGGGGTAACGAAGGAGGATGGACAACAAGGTGTCACATGAGTTTTTACATATTCCAGATATCAGGATTTTTTTGCTGTTTGAGGGGGAGGGGGGGGAGGGAGGGATGCTGAATTCATGGAAAGTGAAGGAATTTTCACTGTTTCTTTCTAGCAGTTCACAATCCTGGTTTCATTATCTTTTAACCTTGGCTATGGCCTACTTGCAGGCTGTCTTTTCTAAGCCTGCAAACAGCAGGGGAATAGTGTGTTCATATTACTTCAAACCCATTTCCAACTTCATATCAATGTTTAGCCCCAGGGTGAGGGGGGTTGGCAGGCAACCCAGGGGGAATTCTAATTGACATAGGATCTTGCTCCTTGGGTCAGGCATTCGACAAGTACATTCTCCCCCAGAGGAGGGAATTTGAAACTTGACAGAACAAGCAAGACTGGAAGTAAGGGAAAATGTGACATTTGTTAGAGTCCCAGGGGCTGGGAAATTGAGTCTGCCATCTCCAAAAATGTCAATTCCCCCTGGGTCTGCCAACCCTGAGACTAAACATTGATAGGTGCCTTAATGGAAGGTTCTGAAGGGGGGGGGGGGGGGAGAGGGGAGTGCCAATCCCATTTCCTAACACATTTTTTACATTCCCAATTTCTCAGCATACAAATCCCAAACTAATAAAATCAGTTAAATCTTTGAGTGTGATATTCTTTTAAAGGCTTTGAAACTTTCTCCATTCCCATTTTGTTGTTTTTCTCCCTTTCCCAGTGGCCTGAATCCCATTTTCCCAGGGCAAAAACAAACAATCCCAGTTCTCATTTTACTCCTTCAGGACCCTCTTTGAAATATTAAGGCACTTGGGAACCTTGTTAATTGGGTTGTGAGACCTGTTAGGTTCTCAGTCACACCTAGAGCAATCACCATGGAGACAGGGGGGGACTATATCCCCCCACTTTTTTGATAGCAGTTTGCTAAAATTTTGGGTGCTTCAGTTTTTTAGAATTTTCAAATTTTAATTTCAGTTTGTCTATGTTTAAGAGTGCTCCACAGGGTTAGGGTCAATTAAACCTAATTACATTACTTCAACTCAAGAAGATCCCAAATTAAACAATATATACTAACCAAATTTAAAAAATTTATATTAACACTTAGTCAATATCTAAACTAGAATGGATCCTTGGCAAGCAGCACGTATAATAAAGATGTACATGCAACAACATAATATTCCCCAGAGAGAGACAGTGGAGACAACAGGATTGAATCAAAGTCATTTATCACAGCACTTGAACAAGGGGACGCCAATGAAGAGTCAAAAGAGAGCCATATTATACAACTGGTTTGAGAAGAAACAAAAAGAAATTGCACAACGTGAGTTGATTGCTTTATTTTTATTCCTGTTAGGGACAGGAAATTCTACAGAGCACTCAATTGATGTAATTTATTCATAAAATCTATTGTCACTATTGTCATTCTATCTATTGTTTTATGTGTTGTTCATTGTATTTATATGAATACATTACATCAACTGCATGCTCTGTAGACTCTCCCCTTAGGCACTAGTTTTTAATTAGAGGAGACACTGATGTATTTTCTATTTGCTGGGCATGTTTTATGAGGCCCTCCCTTTCCTACTGCTCCTTGTTGCCCACCAGATAATATCTTACATAAATTAAGGTAACCCCATGTCAAAGCCTGCACAGATTTTTGTGACTATCCCCTTTAAGGTGGCAAGACAAAAAACACTCCCTCCATTTGTACCAGCCCCCTCTCCCTCTAATTAATGACCAGTCCCTTAGCAGAGGGTATTTTCAATTCTGTACAGTCTTTGAAATTGATTCTGTTGTTGAATTTTCTAAAAGGTTATTACACATAGAGGATATTACATAGGTGTATGGAAATTCGAATTTTATCTTTGAGTGTCAAGAGTGAGTGCACTGAATGAGTGAGAGATTTTCAATAAGAGAGGATAAAATCTGTATCTCCAAGAGCCTATCTGATATTCTGTTTATTATGTAATTATCGATGAACAAACTTTATTGCTTTCAAAGAGCTGTAAAAGGTACAAACCATGGTGTTATTTTCACATGTGAAAATATTAGTTTTTCGCAATGAAGAAAAATAGCTATTTCATCGATAATTATATTTAACAAATATAAGATGTTTTTCTGTGTGGTATTAGTCTAATATCACACAAAGGAAGTTTGGGAGAAGTTGAGAACTGTCACCTACGGCTCAGTTTTACACAGAGCTTGAGACTTCTCCCAACTATCCCGAGTATGATATTAAACTGATATCACACAAAAAAAGCATTTCATACTTAATTGTAAAATAAAGAGAAGCAAGCCATTGTGATATTGGTCTCATGAAAACATAGCTAGTAGCCAATCAGAACATGTGTTAGAATTTTGTTATTTTACAATATAAATTAGAACCTTTAATTGCTGAGCAAAAAATTTTTTCATTGTTGTTGTAAAATGCATGAATAATTAATGAGCAAAACACAATAGAAAACCATATTGGATTCTTTAAATTGGATAAAGATCCTCCTCATTTGCATTCCACTTTAACTTGGATTTTCTTGGCCAAAACTACTTAATCAATTTTAAAAATCAGTATAACATGGAAATACAGTTCTAGGGGACCATTCATTTTTTATTGGGAGGGGGGCTGGTGGTTTTGTGTGTGGGGGGCCACTTGAAAAATTTGGCTAGGAAAGGGAGGCCATAGAAAAAATATGATACGTTGGAGGGGGGGTCACACAAAACATGGACAAAATGAGGGGGGCTAAGTGAAAATTTTATGGAATAAAAGGGGGGTTTACACAAAATTTTTAGCAAAATTTCCAAAAATCACCAGACCCTCCCTCCTGATAAAAGATGAATGGTCCCTAGATATTTCATAAATGAATTAAAGTATTCATGATTGACCTTTATGGGTATAAAATTACTATAAAGATCTCCAGCTCATACTTTATATATACCTCAAGGAGGTAGACATTTCCTTTGCTTTGGGGCACTTAGAGATATCTTTCTAAAATTCGATGGCACCTCAAATTCATGGATAATTTTTCTTTATATTTATAGAATATAGTAACCCTGGAAAAAGAACCTATTCTGATGATCTCGACAGTCCTTCCAAAAAATCAAGACGGAACAGATTTAAATGGGGTCCTGCTTCAACCAACTTGTTATACCAGTCCTATGAACAGCAACGCAATCCTTCTAAAGAAGAGAGGTAATTAGGGACTGTTCATTATTTATTGGAGGGGCAAGGAGGTGGGGTAAGAAATGGATATATTCCATATTTTCCAGGTATAACCAAGGCAAACCAGTAATGATTCAATAACCCCTGCTCACACACGCACTATACTGGGAGCCAGCAGAAGTTTTCAACTGGATAGTTATTGTATATTAAGGAGAGTACAAGAAGAATTACTATGCTCGGAGTAGAAAGCATGTGCTTTATTCAATATGGCCGACTTCCAACCACTGCCACTGTGCATGACACACAATGCATACATTAACATAATTAACTCAACTCTATAACAATAGTGCCTGCAAACTTTTCGCTACCCAGAGACTGCTGAAATGGGGGAACTAGGAGGCTATAGTCCTCCCACTTTTGTGTGGATAATTCACATGTAAGGTTGCATAACTCAAGTTAAATGCTGCATTTTCAGCTAGTCCACTTTAATTTTCAAGTGTTAGCCCCCCTCACTTTTAAGGGTGCTCCTTGATACCTGCACACCAGCATTTTCTTTTCCAGCTTCCCTCTCTACTCTAAGAAATAATAAACCTTACCTATCTTAAGATCTGGGTTATGACCCTCAAATTGCTCTTTTTCATTATGATGTCACAAAACATCAAGGATCATCGTCTTGGGGGGGCAAAACAGTAACAGCACAGTGAAAATTGATATGAAATGCGTTTTGTAGACCGTAGAAAAGCGGTAACAGCCCCAAATACAGTAAATATTGTGCATTAAACATCAGTACATCATATTATTGGAAACCAGAAAATTTGAGAGTGTGAATGGTGGAATCCTAGCCGGATTGTTTCCTCCATTTGAGTTGCTTGATTAATTTGGGACCATACTGCATCCAGACATCGATTGCTGAAGCGTTGTATGGCAAGGCGAAACCATTTACGGGTCAGCTGGAGATTTCGGCTCCAACACCGCTATCCATAATGACTAATCCGGGATTTTAAAGGATTTGGTACTAACATTACCATTGGTTAACTCTTGCATATTGCTATATGATTATGATTTATGATTTATATAGCGTCTTTTCTATGTGGATATAATCAAAGGCGCTTTACAATGATTAATGTG
>WUAP02192329.1:0-21771 GCA_015163945.2 Stichodactyla helianthus | reverse complement strand
CGTTATCAGCTCGCGCTACCAGAGAGCAAACGGTTGGAGAAGCGAATGACGTAATACGCGCGCGCGCACTAGCGTTTGTCCTCTGAGCCCTGTGCCTATAGATTTGATTTTTGGATCAGGTTTCGAACTAAGATGAAAGTTTTGAATGATGTCAATTTCAGCTTGATCAACTTTTCCTTGCAAACGATAAATAAATATCGTTGAAATTCAGTTTCTGTCCATCTACAAAACAAGAGCAGCTCTAGACAAGCAGTAAACAACATCATTAACTGCAAACTAAGGCAAAGCAATTTCTACAATTTTCAAGAAAATCAATCTGTTTGAGTAAATAGCCTAAATTTCTTTTTTATTGATTTTCTTATGTTCAAAGTCAAGACGACGTAAACGATACTCAAGTACAAGGGAAAGAACCTTTCCTTATCTTGGCTTTGGTCAGCATATCTTAGCAAAAATATTTCTTTGCTTGAGAGATATTTTGAAACCAATTTTAAAATAGAAGTTATGGGGAAAATGTATCAAAACATTCATAGAAAGAAAAAAATTATACCTCAACACTGGAAAAGAGTTGGGAGTCAGGATTTGACCAAAGCCAAGAGTATAAGCAATTAGGTTCTTTACGTAGTGTTTTGTTGGTATTTCCCTTGTCCTGGGAATCATTTACGCCGTCTTGACTGTGAACATAAGAAAATCAAAGCCTCAGAATATTTAAGCGATTTATTCAAACAGATTGATTTTCTTGAAAATAGTAGAAATTGCTTTGCCTTAGTTTGCAGTTAATGATGTTGTTTACTGCTTGTCTAGAGCTGCTCTTGTTTTGTAGATAGTTGGCAAAAACCAATTTCGACGATATTTGTTTATCGTTGCCAAGGTAACGTTAATCAAGCTGAAATTGACATTATTTAAAACTTTCATCTTTCATCAGTTCTAAATTCGGTCCAAAAATCAAATCTATAGGACGTGCAGATTAAGGCTATCTATAAGCCGGATGAAAATGATAGGTATGGTCCAAAAATACTATAGGGAGTCACCTTAGAGAGTTGTCCTTTTCTAGAGGGAAATTCCTTAGAATAAAGTTATACCCAAATCAGGCATCTCCTTTTCCTTTCAACAGGCCATTCTGTGACTTAATTTATGCAACGTTTGATTCCTCAGTGAGAGAGACACGTTCATTGCCTATTGGAGTTATGTCAGCCGTTGATGCTTACCATAGTGCTGCAATAGTTTCTACACGAGTTTTAAGTTCTCTTGTATCCAGAGGTGATACTTACCATGCTGTAGAATGGACCCTGTTTCAAGCTCATTCTTCACTTCTTCAGTTTGCTCTTGAGGCAGAAAAGGAAAATAAGCCAATTATTGACGAAACTTTAGTTACAAGAAGGTGCGATAATCTCTCTGCACTAATTAAGAGCTCTACAATTCCATTTGGCAAACAGTTATTGTCGCTTCAAGAAAAGGTATTTATCTTTAAAACAAGTTTTAACTTTTCTTCAAAAGCACTCAATTTTTTTGTTTGTTTTGCTCCGTATGCTAAGTTACTGTGCCTTTTACTGGGTGGCATGGGTGGTGTAGCGGTAAAACGTTCGCCTCTCACCATTTTGGTCCAACGGGTTGAGTCACTGGTTCGAGCCTTGCGGATGCCACATGTGAGTAGAGTTTGTTAGATGCGTTGTTCTCTCCCTTGCCACGAAGGTTTTTTTCCGAGTTCTCCGGTTTTCCTCCCTCCATAAAAATCAACATTTGATCTGAGCATTGTATGCTTAAAACAGTTAATGTAGTGGTAGTGCGTGTGAGTGATAGTGCCCCCAATTAGTGCGAAGGCGCTTGATCGTCTAGGCACTTAAATAAAGAGATTTATTATTACTTTTAAAATATATAATGAATTCAGTCAATTCAAAAAACGTCTTCGTTGGCGAACCTCAAAACTACGCGACTGGACCGAGTGGACGTATGAGTAGAAATCATTCAAAAAGCTCGCCAGTAAAGGTCCGTATTCTAAGCCTACCACATATTGTGTCTAATTTCAGATGTGCAGTTTTAAACGGCTTTAGTGATTTCTATCCATACACTCTTTCGGTCCAGTCGCGTGTCGGGTCAAAGACAACGTGTTTTGAATTAACTGTATTTTCTGTATAGACATGCCAGCAAGCCGTATTACTGCAACCATCAAACAGCAGGTCCACCTACTTACTGGGAGATGCCCAATTACGTTGCTATGACAGCGACCCTGCAGGCAGTAGCAGCAAAGATCGGTTACAAGAATGTGAAGATAGCTATCGTGTTAGCATCGAATTAGAAGGCAAACCTTCAGGAGGAAAAACAATACCTGAGAAAATATGCCAGCAAAACTGGTACAAAGAGCATCAGACCAAGCTTCAATCAGGAAAAAAATCGGAGAATACTCCTCAGAAAACTGCAGCAGCCTCAAAGACTGGTGGTATGTCAGGGAAAGCAATATTACCAATTAGAGGGGGTGGTGTGTCAGCAAGGGGACGTGGAGCTACAAGTAATGGTAAATATCACAATATATGGAATAAATATCTAGTATAAATATTATAGATTGCACGCCATATATCCGCTAAGCAGTTACTTTATAAAGCGTAGTAGTATTTAGCTACTGAATACTACTAAGAATTCACCTCAAAAAGAAGCAAGATTGTTAGAGGTTTGTTACTTTTGTTCACACCGATCTGCCTGAATGATATCTGCTGTATGTTACAAAAAAAGGCAAATTCAGTACACTCCTACATAATTACACTAGTACTTTTTTAATTTGTTCACGGATATGTGGCTTGCACTCTGCTACGGTCAGCAACAATATTTTGGTTTTCACAATATTAGTTGGGCGTGGCAGTCCATGTACCAGGGGAGGAGCTTCAACTAGACCGTCAACTACAAGGGATAGGGCATCACCAGCAAAGAGTGTACCAACGCAATCAAGGACAAAACAACCTTCCTCTGCGGTCAAGTCTTCAGGTACTTTGAAAACTAAATCTAAATTAAAACAATTTTTTGGCTGTATTATTAAGACACCTTTATTATTCGTTAATGTAGTATCACCAACCAAGACGCAGTCAGCTCACAAAAGCTGCTCGTGTGCGGGAACCAACTCACACTTACAGCCTCCAAAAATACCAGATAAACACTCAGAAAAAGAATCTGAGATCCCTGTCGGGCCACTCAACAAGCCTGCTTATCAGCCTCGTCTAGGACTGGCTAGGGTTCTTGTACGTAAAGGAGCAAACATGGAGGAGATCAGGAAGCTTTATGAGGAAGTTATTTCCTTGGCGCCTGAGTTTCACGATGCATACATTGAGCTTGCTGATTCCCTTATCAAGACTAATCCAATGAAAGCTGTTGATGTCTATTCAAAGTATCCATTCAAAGAAAACCAAACCTTTGATGATGCCTACATTCATGGGGAAATTGTACGAATCATAATGAAGCAAGAGAAATACGATGACCCGCGGCTTGGTCCAAGTTTGATTTCTTTGGGAAAAACCATGGGACTAACGGTAATCGAAAAATACGTGGAGACATTAGATAAGACATTCAAATATAGCAAGCTGTTATGTGAGATATATGCTAGTGTGCATGATAAAGATGTTGACGATCCTGACCTACAGCAGTTCTTTAAATTCAAATGTTGGATTTAAATATTGAGAGGCTATGCAACATTACTTCATCCAGTTCGGCCTTAGTCACGTGTGTTTCGGAAGTGAGATATTACTTATTATGTACTCCATAATTATAGAAAGCTCATTCCTAATTGTGTTACTACAGTTTTAGTACAACCCAAATGGATTATTGTTTTCCATGTGTTTATGATCGTTATAGTCGTGTTCTTTGTATGAGTTGGTAGTGCTAAAAATGCAATGTTATGTGAGAATACATAATTTTTATTGCATATATTTTGAAAACGTTACTATTGAGCAGATTTAGTATAGAGACTCGGATGCATTTGAATCATGCTCTTTTATAAAAGAATACTTGCCATTTTATTTTATTAACTTACAACTAAGGATCCTAATGTGTTAACTGATGAGCATATGTATATGGTAATAACGTATGAATGAGAATAGAATTTAATTTTTTAAAGATTTTTTTGGTCCTTGATTGGTTATCAACTGGAGGATGATTTGATATTCTTCTTCGGCTTTGTAAATTTCTTGAACATTTTTTTAATTCCACCATGAGGTACCTTCTTGTCATCCACGTCACAGGAAGTTCTCGTTCCTCCGTCGCTATGGCTGCTGTCCTGGTCCCAATCTCCTGGAAAGCCGAGGTCGCTACTGTAAGACATTTGACTCTCCATACGTGCATGGCTAGGATCTTCAGACTGTTTCAAAGCCGAGGTGTCTGTGTAAGGTTTTGCTCCTGCATGCGCTGAAATTAGTTTCAGTCAGTTATATTAAGAAAACCAAAAATACTCGAAGGAAAACCATTGGTTGTATGTTTTTAAAATTCAGGTTAATAGTAGTAATGGATTCACCAACCACATTTGGAATGCAACAATATTTAGTAATGTCGCATAAATAAATACCATTTCGATGTCTTAGAAAGATTTTACCTCTTCACGTACAGCCACGACGCGGTAGAAAATTTTCGTACCTTTAGCTGTGGAAGGAAGTGGTTGAGATCTGCATGGATGTCTGGGGCCTCTTTTTTGTGTTGGATAGTCTTCAGGTGACGATAAGATATCTGACTCCTGATACATGGCAAAAACAGAAACAATAAAAAGTCGAAGAATTCTTAAGAGTTAACTTTCCAGGTGTACTTTAATACTTGGTTGTTTTCAATACGTGCATTCAGCTACTTACCGAAGATGAAATAAAATCGCCTCCTTTGTTATGTTTCGGAAATGACTGATCACTTGACACTCTCCTCACACTACCAGATTTGGAATCCGTCAGCGGTAACGAGAGCCCGGCCCTGTCTTGAGAGAAACCTTCCATACCAGCTGATGAATTTTTGTATGATACAAGAGCTTCTTCAGGGTTTTGTTTCGAAGAATCACATGACTGATGCTTTTCCATGGAGGTCATTAAGTAGGTGTTCATGTTCGCTGAAGTCTGTCTTTGTAATTGCTCTTTTGTCTGTTCAAGTTCCAGTTGCAGATTTTTATTTTCTGCTTCTAAGTTTACTAGAGTTTTCATTGTTTTGTAGTTGTCTGTCCTAGCTATTGCCAAGTCGTTCTTTAGACGTTTATTCTCAGCTTTTGAGTTTGAGAGACTTCTTTCGAGTTTAGCTTTTTCGCGCTCGAGTCTAGTTATTTCTTCTTTTGATGCAGGTACTTGTACTTCTAATCTCATTTTCTCTTGTGTTAAAATTGCCATTTCTCTCTCGGTTTTTTTAATGACTAAAGTGCGATCGCAAATTTTCTGCTTTAATGAATTATTCTTACCGGCAAGTTTTTGCAGCTGGGCTTGAAAATCAGAATTCCGATTTTTCATTATGGTGAGCTCGTTCTCAAGGATCGTATTAGTACATTTAATTTCAGCCATTTCTCTGTGCATTTTGCTTAATCCTCGATACCCTCTGGACGTAACACGTCCAGAGCGCAGGTCTTCCGCCGAAACCCAGTCGGAAGAAAAGCTTATGTCCTCAAAGTCTGTGACTGAGGCAAAAGAACTATCAGTACACACTTCACCGCCAGTCGGTTCTAGATCATTACTTAGTGTGTCGAATATAGGGTTTTCTACGGCGGCATTATTTTGTAGATTTTGACGTATGTTGGAGCTGTTGGATCCACCTTCAATACTACTTCGACATTGACAGTTCCTTTTACGACACTGACTGCAAATCAGATTTTCGCATTTGCTATCAACATAACCTGACTCGCTTTCCTCTTCAGGCGTTGTTGCCAAGTAATTATGCAGGCCTTTTGAATTACTCTTTTCTTGGCTCTGGTATTTTGCGTTCTCAGCGATAGAGTTATTTGTATCGCTCGATGAACCTGTCTTGTTAAGGTTTCCTCTTTCTTCTTTCCCGGAAGTATCAGGACTCGAAGCTGATAACGGCTTAACTACAACGTCCATGGTAGTATGATATGGATACTTCGCCAGATAACCGCCTGAGTTGATTGGAAGTTCAAGAAGAGCTTTGGACAAAGAAAGCTCTTTGGTTTTCTCCTCATGACTTGGGCTTCTAGGTGGGTTCTGGAATCCAGGAGAAGAGGTTTTAGTGACAGACGTGTCATCATTTGATTTCATATAAATTTTCGTCGTGATTGTACTGCAACTGTTCGTAGTGTCGACCTCATCTTCTATTGTCCAAGGCGATACTTGAGTACTGCCATCGACAATTTCTCTTATTTTGTAAGACTTAAGTATTCGATTTTCTTCTCGTAGTGTCGATACATCTTGATACAGATTGGAATTTTCCTCTGAGAGAACTGCAAGTGCACTTTCAAGTTTTGTGTTGTTTTCATTCATTTTCTCAATTTTCTCTTGATGTTCTTGACTACCGGTTCTAATTCTCATGATTTCTGTCTCCATAGCATTTTTTATATCTTTAGCATCAGAAAGTTCAATCTCGAGTTTCGTATTTATTGATTTTAGTGTCTTGACTGTTTCTTCTATCTCGGTCTTTTCATGGAGTAACTTTTCTAGCTGCATTCTAAGCAGGCAGTCTTCCTGTTCATTTGAGTTTTCTTCTGAATGTCTTTGAGCAAATTTTGCTTTTAAGTCGTTCATTTCTTGTATCATTGATTGCATTTTTTGCTCCATCGTTTGTCGCTCTTTTAGAATTCTTGATAGTTTTAATTCAACGCAAGCTTCTTCGTCTGTTTCGTCACCAATGTTGATATCGCCTACCACGGTACATTTGTTGTCATTTAGTTGTATTTCACATTCATTCGTGGAAACTATTGAATATGAAGTAATTAATTCTTTATCGACAAGGTCTTCTGGTCGACTACATGATTTAATATCTTGTATTTCTGTTAGTTGATTTTCATTTTGCTCCACGTTTAGTTCTTTCGTTAATCTTATGCCAATCATGTAATCGTTATCACCTAAACTCTCACTAAAACTAGATGGAAAATTTTCACCTATGCGATCAAATGGCTCGTTTTGGATACTTAAGTAAACAGTGCTTGCTTGTTTTTCTGGAGATGTGCTTTCTTTGCTCTCGTTTTGCTTGTCATTGGTCTTGTCACTTTTACATTCTTTCATGACGTTTATTTCTTGATTCTCATTTTCATTGTGGCTGCTATCGGTATCCTCAGAGCTTACGGATTCAAATGATGCATCGTGCTTTTTAACATTTTGTGTAGTATCAGTATTTCCGTAACACTTCCGCCTTTCTTTTACTCTTGATGCATCACCTTTCGATCTCTTTTTCCTCTCTATTGTGACAGGGATTCCCTTTTTCTTTACGGCCACATTTTTCCGTGAACTGATTGCGTTCCATGATTTTTTACGTCTTTCCAGTCGCTCTGAAAGTTCCTGGTTTTCTTTCTTATAACTTTCGATGTGTTTTCCCATTGCCTCCAATACGTCGCTCATTTGCTTGCTTTCGTTTCTGAGTGACTGTAATTCCTTCTTGGTTGTTTCTAGTTCGTTTAATTTGTTCTGGTACTCGCTTAGTTTACCTTTGAGAGATGATTTTTCTTCTGTCTGTCGCATTAAATCCTTTTCCAGTTCAACAATTAACCTCTCAGCTTGTATCTGCTTTTCATTTATTTCCTTACACGACGTGTTGTGCTGCTCTTGTTCTTTGAGTTTTCTTTTTACTGCATGATAGTTCGCTGTCATTATTTCTAAGTCTTTTGATAAACACTTATTTTCCTCTTCGCGCGAAATTTTTAGTGCGTTCAATTCTTGCTTAAGCTGGAGACTAGCTTTGTCCTTTGCAATCAGTTCTTTCTTAAGATCTTCATGACTCTGTTTTATGGCTTCAAGCTCCTTTAAAACTTGTTTCTTTTCTCGAGTCAAATACAATATCGCTTTTGAGCTTGACGCACTGACCTCGCATGTTGTTGGGGAAATCGCATCCTCGTTTTCCTTTTCTTCCATTGTTGGAGTTACTACTTCATTTTCACTTCTCATCGATTCTTCGCCGATTTGAGTTGCTTTTGGGAGGAATTCAGCAATGTGGGTTGTCTGCGTTTCTGCTTCTATGCGACTCACACAAACATTTTCTTCTTCAAGTTTTGAGACTCGTGATTTGATTCTTTCAAGAATGATGCGAGAATCATTCAGCTTATCAAGCAATCTTTCGTTTTCTCCGAGAGCTTTAGACAGAGATTGCTCTAAGTTCATTTGAGTTTTGGTGAGGTGAGAAGTTTGGCTTTCAAGAAGGCGTGCTGTCTCGCTCTCCAGTAAAAGCTTTTCTTTGCTTATCTGTGTCACTGATGCCTGTACACGGATGCTTCTGATCTCTACATCCGATTGCTGCTGTTGATTGTGATGGTTACTTTTATTCCCATTGGATACTGCTTTTGGAAACTGTTTAGATGTAGCGGATTCTGGTGTTTCGACTTTAAAGTTATCTATTGTAGTTCCCTGGTTATCCTCAGAGCAGTAATCATCAGTGGTGGCAATAATGTAATTCAAATCCCAACCAACTTCATCGCTTAAATCTCGTTTAATCTTCGGCTCGATTTCAATGTGTTGTTCTTTGTTTGTCTTTACTGTTACATTACTTTCTTCGTCTTGAGGGATTTCTTTTGCCATTGTATCGTTTTCGAAATCCCAGCCAATTTCATTGCAAACTGCTGTATTCAAAACATCATACTTATCTTTTGGAGAAAATGTAACCGATTTTTTTATATTGGAAATCTTACTTCCATCATGGCTTTGCTGGTTGTTACCGCCTCTTGTATTGTTCGCACTTTCTCTGCTCATTTGCTTGTTATGAAGATCCTCATTTTCTTTTTCTAGAAATTCAGTTTTAACTTTCAGTTTTTGCACTTCATCTGAATTGCCAGCAAAACTGGCTGTCGATTCGCGTTCTAATTTTTTTTCTTCCTTAATTGTACTAAGTTCTTTTTTTAACCGACGGTTATCTCGTTGCTTTCCTTCCAGTTCCTTTGTCTTCCGTTTGATCTCTTTCTCCAAATTTGCGCATTTTTTATTCGTTTCTTCTTGTTTTCTTTCAATTTTTGCCAAGTCGCTATGCAGACCGTTGGTATTTTCTTTTAGCTGTTTGAGTTCGTCTTCAATTCTTCGTTTAGTTTCATCAAGTTTTTTTACTTTTCCTTCGAGATGCTTTTTCTCAGATGTTGTCTGATTGAGTTCAACTTGTAGATGAAGAAGCTGTTTTTGAAGCTGACTAGCTTCTTCTTCTGCGTCGTCTTTGCATTCTAATGCTTTACAGAGTTTTTCATTTAACTCTTTGTTTTCTTCAAGAATATTATGAAGCTCGCTTTGTAGCTGATTGTTTGCCAAAAATGCTTCCTGCAGTCTTTTTTCCATGGTTTCTTTACATATATTTTTTTCTTGGTTTTGATTGCTCTCCTGTCTTTTCTTTTCTTTCAGTTGGTCGATTTCGCTTTTCATGCAATCATTAGAACATTTGAGCTCCAAAAGCTGGATTTCTAGATTAGTTGATCGCTCCATTTTTTCATTGAGTTCGAATTTTAGCATTTTAAGGTCTTGCTTGCTTTGTTGCAGGTCATTCCGTACTTTTTCCATTTCGATCACAGCATTTCTCAATTCAAATTCAGATTTAAGTTTTTCTCCTGTAGCACAAACTAGTTCTTCCTCTAGCTTTCTAAAAGCTTCATTTTGCTTTTCATATTTTTTGGTTGCAGTCAAGGCACTTTCCTCTTTTTGTTGTAGTTTCATGTCCAGCTGTTGGTTTTTCTCTGTTAGCTCTTTAACGGTGTCCTCGAAGTGAGTGCATTTAGCCATTTCGTCCATCTTTTCTTGCATTTCTGTTCTTGCTTCTCGTGCTTCATCTAAAGCTTTATCCAGTTCGTCCTTTCTCAAACGGATTAAGTGAAGCTCATCGTAGAGTAGACTTTTCTCGGCTTCCTTATCGAAAAGTTGTTCTCTCAGTCTTTCTATTTCTATATTAGCCTTCGCTAGCTTCATTTCAGTGACATTTGAATGAATATTCCCGATCCCGATGGAAACGTTTTCTAGATCACTATCGTTTGGCTCGAGGTTTGGATCTATGTACTTCTCAAATGAATCTGTTTCGCCGATGCATTGATTTACGCGATATTCCTGCAGTTGTTTTATTTTTAACATTGCTTTTTCCAAATCAGCTTCGTAGATAGCAAGCTTTTGTTCACTATTCCTAATTTGTTGTCGTAGTTGGCTGTTTTCTTTCTTCACTGTATTAATCTCATCATCAGTGTTTTTGTAGTCAGGTTCTTGATTTCTTCCTTCATTTCTCTCGTGAACGTCGAATTCTTCATTTGAAGACTTTGTTTTAGACGGTGTCGTTTTCATGTAAAGCCGACTAAATATGGTTTTCGCAGGCTCGCCTGTGGTGGCTTTAGTTATATTCATTTGTTTTCTTAGGTTTCCAATTTCGTTTTCGAGCGAATGTATGCGTTCTTCTTTTGCTTGGCAGTCACATCTCAACTTTTCTACTTCCTTCCTGCTTTCGGCGTATTCCTTTTCTAGGGCTTCATGATATT
Source organism: Stichodactyla helianthus (assembly GCA_015163945.2). NCBI lineage: Eukaryota > Metazoa > Cnidaria > Anthozoa > Actiniaria > Stichodactylidae > Stichodactyla > Stichodactyla helianthus. Next base: position 11,180 of record WUAP02192329.1, on the reverse strand, counting down.
CAAGCATTGAGCGTATTTCTTTTTTTAGGTTGACAACTGTTTTACCGTCTTGGTGATCTCTAAGTGAATCAGTCTTCTTTAATTCTCTATTGACTTCTTCTTCTTCACTGCAAGAATCATCTATGAAAACCATCTGTAGCCCTTCGGTTGATTTTCGCTCTTCTTTCTTAATTGGGTTATCTCCGCATTCGTTTGCCATAGCTTTATCTATATGTTTTCTTTTCCAACTATCTAGTTCTGACTGTAACCTTTCAATATTTTTACTGAGTTGATTATTATCATTTCTTAGATTTGCTGCCATGTTCCGTTCCATTGATAACTCTTTTTCGAGCCTGGCAGATTCCTTGCTGTAGAGATCGAGTTCAGACGAGCTAATCAATGATTCTTCTCTTCTTTCCAGCAATTCGTTGCCAAGTTTTACCTTTCTTCTTTGAAGTGCCTCAATTTCCTCTTTTAGGGCTTTTTTTTGTTCTTCTATATAACGTACTGTTTCTTCCATTTCTTTTGCTTTTGTTTCATTTTCTTTTGAATGATACTCTGCAAGCATTTTCTCTTCAGACAATTTTTCGTTTTTGGTTCTGAGTTCTGTGTTTTCCTCCAATAATTTGATGATTTGCATTTCTCGATTACTGTTTTGAATGGAAGGAATGCTTCTCAAATCAAATACCTTTCTTCTTGAAGGGGACTTAAGTGGTGATTTAGTGGAACTGCTGTGCCCTTTGTTTTGCCCTTCTTCTACGACTTCGACTTTATGGTAATCCTTTAAAAAAGTATTTTCTCTTAAAGATTTTTCAAGCTCTTCCCTTAAAATGGCTACTTTTCCTTCTAATACGTCATTCTTGTCTTTGTATTCCAAATAAAGTTTTCTAATTTGTTCCCAGTTGGCTTTTTCTTCATTAAGCTGAGATTCCAGATTTAAAATGATTTGTTGAGCCTTACTCAGTTGCCCTCTTACATGATAAAGCTCGTCCTCGAGATCTTCGTATGCAATTTGCAAATTCTTCAAAGTCTTATTTGATCTTTGGACTTCCAGGGCATTCTTTAAAGCATTCGCTTTTAATTTAATGCCTTTGGTGGACTCTAAATTAACCTGTTCTCTTTCTTTACTCTGGTTATCATGTAAATCAACAGCCTTCTTGACCTTATCTGAGCTTACAGAAGGAGAATGATAGTCTTGCATCTCACGTGCTATCTTTGTAATAATGATGTTTTCTTCTTCACTCTCTCCGATGTCATCTTCAGATAAGCTTCCATTTCCTTTTCCGTCGGAATCATCGCCCTCTGTTAGTGTATCGTCATCTGGATTTGGCATTAATGAGTACATTTGTGTCATACTTGCAAGGCAATTTTTTAAAACCTGAGAACCTTGTTCATAACCCTCAGAAAAATGCGATCCGTTTTCGCTTTCTCCGCCGCTGGTACTCTCGTGCGAAGCCTCGGTCACGTCGGAAAGCTCGCCGACTCGTAACCCCCTGTAATCCTCCGTCGTGATTCGAACGTTGGTGTTGTTGATGAATTCTTTTTGTGGAACAATAGTAGCAGCGGTTTCTGACAAAGAAACGATGCTCTTTGCGTTTTTTTTAAAGTCGCTTTCAAGATTAGCTCGCTCTATCTTGAGGTGAAACATGTCGGACTTGAGCTTATTGACATAGTCTTTCATGACAATAAGCTCATCCTCAAGTCTTGCTTTTTCTTCCATGGTTGCAAAGAGTTCACTTTCTAACCTCGATGTATCATCAAACACTTCGTTAATCTCCTGCTCTAGAGTTGTTCTAGAACCTTTTGTGCCCGTCTTTTGTTTGCTTGGAGATAAGGATGCCGTTTCATTCAAACTTTTGCCCAGGTTTTCTTTTGCGCCCTGCGCCTTGTAAGATCCTTGAAATTTTTCACTGATGGTTTCATTTGCAACGCGGCTGCTCATTTCTTCAGGAACGGATTTTTGGATAGTTCCAATGTCTTCTTGAAATTTTTTTGATGGCAGGCGAGTAACGTGCTTATAAGCTGAACCTCGCCCGTCCATGTGTTCAATGACTATCATTGACGCAAGTAAGGCTTTGTCAATCAGCACGTATTTAAAACAGCTTTCAAGGATGTTGGCAACGTTTTCGTAGTTCGACCACATTTCGGTGTCTTTAATTCCTGCCAATGTGATTTTGGTTAGACTTGTAGCAAAAGTAAAACGTGCGACTGGATAAAGGTGTTCACTTGCGTTGGAATCGGAGTTGTGTGCCGCTTACGACGAAATGAAAACCAGAAAACGGAATCGGAAGCGCGTCGGAATCGAAATCGGAAGGCTTCCATTTTCTTCCCATTCCGATTCCCACACTGATCCTTACGATAAGTGAAAACCTGAATATGGGAATCGGAAGCAGAAGTAGATCCACACACAAAATCACAAATACCTTTCTCCAGATAAATGATAAATCAAATCGAGGATTTTAAACCAATCGTGAAATTCGTTCCAAATGAAACCGCTCGAATGAACTGCTTATCAGGGACCACGGAGCATATTGAAAAGTGGGGGGGCTGGCATGAAAAGTGGCGGGGCTGGCATTTGAAAATTAAGGATATTGAAAAAAGAAAAAGAGCTATTTTCGAATTTTTTGCGCAAAAAGTGGGGGGGCTGCAGTCCCCCCAGCCACCCCGGCTCCGCGGTCCCTGCTTATGACTGATTCCGACGCAAGTGAAAACCAACCTTAAAGTAAGTATTCTGCGGCCTATGAACTGCTCACCGATTATGTTGTTGCGCTTAAACATGATAAGCTCGCTTAGCTTTCTACCAAGGACACCCCATTGCGGTGAATTACCTACAGTGAAATAATAAGAAATCATTAATAATGAATCCAGTTTACGGTTGAGACAAAACTTGAGTTGACTCCTTCCCTTACTTGTACAAAAAGCTGCATGGCAACTTCTAAATAAACAAATCTTCTTACCTTGACTACAAATTAATTGTTCTCCAAATGCTGTAAGTAAGAGATTTGCCACGTGTTTTTCTACTTTTTCTTTCGTATAAACCAATTTAGTCATAGTTTGATTGGGATCAACTAGGAAGCGAGCATTTGCCTGGCTTGATCTTTGTGGTTTATGTTCTGGAGTTGACTCACCAGCAGGCTGTGACTTTGTACTGCAAACATCTGGCTTACCGCCGTCCTTATTACCGACTAGTAAACCGAACATTCTCTTGAGTCCACCAGTCATATTTTGAACATAACTGCTTTGCTTTTTATCATTTGAAGAAAGTTGATTAGGTGATTGCTCAGCTTTTGTGATCTTGGGTCGATGATCTAATAAAAAAAATGGTAAAAACGCAATTGGAGATATGAAAGTTTTTTTTTTTTTTTCAGACCAGGTGTCGTTCAACTAGCTGGTATCATTGTTAGCTAGTAATAATACTTAACATGGAGGTAAAATAGAATAGTGATTGAAAAACACTGACTTAGGCATAAACCGACTTATTACACTTTACCATTGAAAAGAACATGAAGAGAGTAAAAAACAATGAGGATTAGAAACGTCTCGCACCTTTTAACTCAGTTTTGGAATCATTATCCTCCTGCTCTCCAAATCCGAGACAAGAATCCAGGAGTTCCAGCATGTACCCTGTATTGAGAAGCATATTCTCCTGGGAACAGGTAGAAGTCATATATTCCCGGACCTTAGATGGGAGATCGCTCTGAGAGACCGCGTTGAATACTGCCTCACTTTGATATACATGAGTAAGAAGTTGCATGGACATCAACTCGGCAAGGAAAAGAGCCTCTATTTCAGGCACAGTGGCCGTGGGTGAGTTGGATACCTTTCGTTTTAAGCAGGTTAATTCCGACTGCAAACTGTGTTTCGCTTCTTTCTCGCGCTGCACGCTCTTAGAAAGGTTTTGAATCACCGACACCAGAGTATCAGTCTGTTGAAAAGCAAAAGAAATGCTGTTTTGTTAGGTTAGATAAGATCATGGCCGTTGGGTTAAAGGTTAAAGCTGAATAGGCATTGAAAAGTCATTTGTCTTTTATATTTGAATTACAGTTTTCACTGTTGCCGCCAGTTGCCGATCACAACCACCGCCGGATTCTTTCGTAATAATCTTGATTGTTATGCCTTTCCTACTTACGTCGCTGTTGACCACATGTTCGCTTTCTTCGTATGATGTAACTGCTGTGTTAAGACGCTGAATTTCTCGTAGGTATTCCAGTTTTTCAAGTTTATGCCTGTGATCTATTTCAAAAAAAAAAAGATAACTTACCCAGTTTTCGGCCTCCTACAGACCCATATCATTCAATTTACCTTGATCTTCCAGTTTTTTTGCTAGTCGTTCTGCTAAGACTTTGTAATCCACCTAAAAGTGTAAATACATTTTTCAGGCCTGAAGTTTGAGATGAAAACTTTTACAACTCTTCTCACAAGATAACATCCATTATCTTAATTCTATCTTCTTTTACATAACCACCATTTTTGGAAGGACACTTATCCTATTCAAATATCTCACTTTATATGACAAGGACATGTAATGTTGTTTTCATTAATGTCATTACCTCGACGTTCAATCGAGCAACGTTGATTATTCTCATTGCTCTCAGGCCAAAGTTCAAACTGCATTTTGTTTCGTTGACTTCACTTAAAGAAGGAGCAATGCAAACCTTTAATGAAAGCAGATTATGCTATAATTATGCGGAAGGTGTAAAAGTTACTAATCATGTCTATAACAGGAGAGTATGAACGTACGATAAAGTTAGTCTTTCCATTGTCACCCAGACAGTCTTGTAGCAGACGTGTCAGCGTCGAGTTTCTGTAAGGAACATGTCTTTGCTTTCCTCTAGCCAGGGCATGAATCACATTCCTACAATTCAGGAGCATTGATAACATCCTCATGTCATTCATAAAGGTTACGATCTTTATCTCTTAATTCTTACCCGAGCTCTAATAGGGAAGTATTCAAATATTTGGCTTCTGTCAATCGCACTCCTTCAGCTTTAGTCTTCGTAAGACGCTCACTTCCTGCAAGATCACAGCTATACAAAAGAAAAAACATTCAGTTGTTCCAGCAGCATCAGTGTATTCCAGTTTTTATTTTCAATGCATCTTAATTGATAAACTTCAATTATAAAGTAAAACTTTCTGGTCTACCCACAGGTTAATTTTTCCTTTGACGATCACATCCCCTTTGAACGAATGGCTGTCATCCAGCTGTCACAAGAAATTGTTTAAGACCAGATTAATTTCCTACAGTTTATCAGTTTTCTATCAACATAATCCAGGCGATCTGTGTTGGCATGTTGCAAATATCAGATATCCATACGTAGCCACACATTGGCCATACCGCCACCCGGTTAGCTCAGTTGGTAGAGCATTGCGCTGTTGTGGGGGAGGTCGTGGGTTTAAGCCCCGGTCGGAACAACACTCAGAGTCTTAAAATAACTGAGGAGGAGGTGCTGCATTTGTAATTACATTTGCAAATGGTTAGACCTTCAGGTCTTCTCGGATAAGACTTTAAGCCGTAGGTCCTGTCTCCCATCCCTTCCTTAACTTGTAAATGGGGGACATTAAAGAGCCTCTTGAGCTATTCCTATAAGAGTAGGGGATTTTCTCCCGGTTCAACAGTCTGGTCTCGGAGGCATACACTAGTTACATTACTCATGATGGTAAACTGCGTGGCAGCAATATGCGCCGTAATAATAGCAGTCCGTAAAAGTCCTCCAAAAAATATCATGTAGAACTGACACGTCTGTCGTCAGTTCCTGTTGTTCCCTCACGATGAGGGGAGACCAATTATTCTATTTGTTTATTTATACATAGCCATATTCACCATACATTAGCCATTCATAGCCATACATTAGACATACATCAGGGGCGTATCCAGGGGCTCCTCCTAGGGTGCCCGTGACCCCCCTTTGTAAGCCAAAGGAGTGATGTTTTGGGTTCGGGGTTCGGCATTTGGCGTGTTTGTTTGTTTGTTTTGGTTCGGCGTAGAGTGGATTTCGTGTGAGTGGGAAAAGGTAAGCCGTACCGTAGCAGTACCGTAGCGGTAACTACCAGCAAGTGATTGGATGATTCACCGGAAGACAGCAGGAAGCCATTTCAGTGTTACGATACACAGGACTGTGTACGTGCTGTAAGTCAGTACCGTAAGTTTCCCACACGAAAACCACTCTAATAGCTCTACATTGGCCATGTATAGCCATACATTGAGCCATACACAACCATTACATTAGCCATAAAAAGCCTATTCATGCGAATTAAAATTATAAAAATTCTACTAACACAATATGAACGCTTCTCTCAAACTTACCTCTTTTTCCATAAGCTCCTTTAGACATTCTCTTTCTCTCTGAAATAATATGATGTTCGAGTAGTTTACGTATTACGTTGATGCTCTTTGACCGAATCTCAGAAAACGCTGAAATAAACAATTCTTACTCTGTGATGAGATTTTCGTTCTTGCTTTAGTTCCCTTAACAGATTGTTAATTGTCTCATCTACCGCCATGATCGAGTCGTGCACAGTTTCGGGAGATTTTGGTCCCAAATCTTCAGAAGAAGCTTGTTCTAGAAGTGTGATAACAGAATTTTAGGAATTATGATAAAGGTTATCAAATAACACCTTTGTAGGTACGCGTTACTCTTATTAAGATTGGGCATTCGGTGGAAATGCTCATTTATTTACCCATTGCAATATGTGCTTTAAGTCTTCTCTCAATGATAAGTTGCATGATGGAATGGGACCTGCAGTGAAAATACAGACTTTTCAACTAACTATTCACTACGAAACAATTTCTTTAATAATGAGATCCACTCGGTAAGGAGAAGGCTACCTGCTAGAATGACGAACCATCTTAGTCTCGGCCATCACCAATTGTCTTTTTCCGTATTCAAGCAGAGCCAGTACGTCACTTGCTGATTTGACTTCATTTTGAGTTAGATTGGCGACGTAAACTCCTGGGTTGTAATTGAAAACAATCACGATTCATTAATGTCATTATCTTTTCAGTTTAATTAGAGAGATGGTCGATAAATACCTTTCTTGGGATGCTCACGCACCGGAAGCTCAACCGTAAATCTTGGGTTTAGGAGGTCGTAAACTTTTTCCTGGTAAACTTGAAGAAAGGAGCACGTAACCTAAAGGTTTGATTACGTTCATTAATAACATGTCTTTGTATCGATCTTTTCCGAAAGAAGTGAACCCCGGGTAGATTCTCCCTTTTTTCAGGGGCCGCCTAGCTAGAGCGGCTATGGCACCCCAATTTTTTTATAATTCTGAATTAGCATCTGGCTTAATGCTAGCCAGAATGTTAACTGCATATGACTGGTGTGGTGGCTAAATAGAAAGATTAATGCTGGTTGCTTTACCTTATAGCTATGTATTTCATCATCTTGTATTCTTTCAAAACAGTGGCCTACAACATTTGTAGTAACTCCATCCTCTGAAAGTAATGTGTAGGTCTTGCCTTCGTGTAACACGCAAAAAGAAAAGATCTCGCCATCAGTAAAAGACAATACTAATACGTGCATGTTAACAGACTAGTCATTAACTTAGTGACTGAGAGTAACTCAGTACGAGTAAAACATGTTAATAATATGTCACCTGTGCCTGTTTGTCCGTAGGTCAGCAGTGTTCCTTTGTATCCGTTAAGTGCTGCGTATACAAGAGGTCGTCCCACTTTGAGGTAAAGCTAGATGATGATAGACACAATATTGTTAGTATTAGGAATTTCGTTCGCACTGTACAGTGATTACTGTTTAAATACCTCATAATTGGACGCCTCAGGACCAAAAACTCCATCAAAGAAGTAATTGGTTTCTCTTCGTGGGTCCAGAACTCGAATCTGAATGAAAAGTAGAAATTCAGACTTATGGTAATTTGGAACACTAAATAGGCTGATGGAGGAATTTAGGAAAGAATTAAATTTGTTTATATGGACTAAATTCCCGGGAGCGGAGATACTAGACGTGGTTCAGTGATAGGGATATATCCCGACTCTTATCAATGAAAACCTGACCATGCCTAAAAATAGAATATCAAGCTTTAAAAACTGACATAACCTATTCATGACAGAACATTGTCAATTGTAACCCTATCTAAATAAGGCCAGGTTTAGACTTGAGTGTTTCACTGAGGTTCAAGTTAGACGCGTCGAAAAAATGGTAAATAATAGGCCTTTTGCATTAACAGGTCATGTGGCCAGAACGCCCTTAAATCAAGGGCCAGTGTCATGAATGAACTCCAGAAATGAAAAGAGTATCTCGATGTCAGTAAGAAGGTGAAGGTGCAGCTCAAAATGTTTGGCACAGGAGAAATAGCATGAAATATAAAATGAGAACTGTATTAGTTTGTATGTGAAAATGTACTATGTACTGGACAGCAAGAAAGTCTTGGAAAACATTAAACTTTGTATTTCGTTTGAGTTGAAACGTCACCTTTTTACTAATATTGAGATGCTCTTTCCGTTTCTTGAGCACATTTTGACAGTAGTGGTTAATTTAAGGGATGTGTGGTCACGTGACCTATTTGTACAAATGGCCTATTAGCACTATCATTGTTAAAAGCGAACTCAACCTAGGTCATAATGCTCTAGTCTAAACCCTGTCTAAATAACCCCCGGTACTGATGATGAGTTAGAAGTTACGCGCTAAAACTTTTTTGGCGGCGAAAAAATCACTTGAAAACGCTAGATAGCGCTAATCTATCCAAGACTGATGACCCTGCTCAAGAGAATATCATGGAAATAGTATACCCTGTTTAAGACCAAAATTCCTAAAAGATATACCCAATCCAGTGGAGTAGCCCCCCTCCCCCCAGAACTAAATTATTCAACGAGTAGCAACTCACCAAAGAGTGATCATGATGTAATGCTATTGCATTCGGTTCCTTTTTTTCCTTTTCTTTTTCTGTGAAGGGACGCACCCGTACGTAGACCTGTATCCTACCTGCCTCTAACATAGTTAATGGTGAAGGGAATCATTAGTTAATGCTTTAGGCCACACACACAAGTACTCAAACTTGAGGTTGAAGTCGTGTTAATCTGCAAGCATTTTTCAACAGTTTGTAGCAATAGGCCCCTTGCAGGTAATGATCACATGACTGTACTGGAGAGCAAAAAAAAATCCTATTTCATTTATTCATAAAAGATTTCATTAGATCTCTAATGCCTTCACTAAAACCTTTTTAAAAATGCAGGTATACCCTTAAAACACGTTTTTGATCTCAAGATATTAAACATTTTATAGTTTGTTGGCTCTCCAGTAGAGCCTTCCCCAAGGGACCGTGAGCTCAATTCATTCGCTACTGAAGTGATATATCATCATGTGACTGTTAGCTGCAAAAGGCCTATTCATTTGTATTGCATCCGTTTTTCTGCCGTCATTAGTCCGGATTCTGCAAAATTGCTAATTCGATCGAACCTCAAGATATCACTGGGGGTATTGAGCTCGTTATTCAATCAGGACTAGGATCAGGACACAATGACTGATCTTCTATATACTTTTGCTAGTTACATGATTACCTTTGCCTTTTGTCATAACTTTAATTTGCAATGTCCTTCCTTTCACCCGTCAAAGGCTTGATACATGAATATCCTGTTGTAATCAAACGAACTTGGAATACATTCATTCTCTTTTGGTTTCTCGCTTTTCTCAGATAGCATAGTGTGCTTAGACAACATTACACATGATGTAATGTTCTAAAAATCATAGCTAGTTACGACTTGTTTCAGACACAGCCAACATCACTATACGAGTCATTGTACGGTGTCCCTGTTTATTTTATATCAGTCAAGGCAGATCGATGGTAAATAGTTGACACTGAAATTAACCGATCCCATTTGTATTCTAATCATTGTTATTATCGACGGGCCCAAACTAATAAAAAAAAGTTTATTGGATCTGCACTTTGTTAAAAATATCCTTCACGTATACTCGATATCATCATCTTCCGATTATCTAGGGTTGTGATACACTCAATAGATTTTTACTATTGAAATCTTTCATCGATTTCTTCAGTTTTTCAAAATTACGTAGTCAAACTCATTTATTGTCGCCTTCGAGTTTTTGTGGACAATACGAATGAGTACATGTCATTGGAATTTTGAGTTTTTCGTAAACTGACGAACCATTTGATAAGCTGGTTAACTTATCGATAACATAGCACTAGCATCGAGAATTAAATCGGTTGTTCCACAAGATACTTACCACATCTCTCTCTTCCTACTCCACAAACTACATTGCTTTTAGGAATCCCTTTTAAAGCACAAAAGACTGCTCCATTATCATTTTGAAGTCAGAGAATAACATGGTTAATTGATAAGATGATTTGATTAATAATTAAGTGCAAATCATATCTGATAAGAGGACCTACCATCGAGTGCATTCCACTAAAGAGAATTCGTGAGCAATGAAGCGTACTGCAGGTGGTTTTTGGCTGTTAACATGGTGGCAACCTTTGTTGTGTTTGTCTTTCATAAAATTGTTTTTTAGAATCACTGGTACTGGATTGTGTAAGCCAATGAAAGACAGATTGATACATTTTTGTTATCGTTCAGGTTAGCGGTTTGTACTGGTAAAATATATCAGTAATGAACGGTTATAAACTATAATGTAATCGCTTCCTGTTCACTACTGGTTTTGCATTCAATGTCAGCAGTTTGCATCAGAATAGACGATAAATTCAATTCCTTTTTTGTTGTTGTTGGGGAGTGGGGAGGGAAGTTGCTTTCCTCGTCCTTGCGTGTGTCCATAATTTATAAACCAAACAAATAATAAAAAAAAAAAAAGAATAAAGGTAAGGTTCAAGACAAGCCAGGATAAGGGACCAAGCTCAGTGACGGATAATAATATCAAATGATTATGATTTTTATGATTTATATACCGTCTTTTCTAGTATGGATATAATCAAAGGCGCTTTACAATGATTAATGTGAATTCAGATTGCTTATGCAATTTACAATCATTAGACTGTGTTAGAATATGAGACCAGACTGCTGAACCGGGAGAAAATCCCCTACTTTTATGCGAATAGTTCAACAGGTTCTTTAATTTCCCCTACATAACAGGTTAAGGAAGGGATGGGAGACAGGACCTATGGTTTAAAGTCCTTATCCGAGAAGACCTGAAGGTTTAACCATTTGCAGATGTTATTACAAAGGCAGCACCTTCTCCTCAGTTATTTTAAGACCCTGAGTGTTGGTCCGGCCG
>WUAP02192218.1:0-21771 GCA_015163945.2 Stichodactyla helianthus | reverse complement strand
GATGTGCCCGACTCAATGATTTGGGATCCCTGTGGTAATGTATCCATGACGCATGCGCCCAACCACCCAACCACCCAACCACCCACCCACCAAGGCGATAGCATAGTCGCTAGCGCCTCTGTAGGCACTAGCCACAAAAACAGAAGTTTCCTCCCATGCGTTCTCGATGCTCCTGTATACACCGTCATTCTATAACCGCCCTTTATAAAACCGGTCTTTTTTCAATTTTTATTCTGTTTGTAAAATTGTTTTGTCCTCAGATCGAGGATCGATGAGCCAGCAAGATGACAATTCAGCAGACATCGCCATGAATCCTATCTATGACAGTGCGATCACGGAGACAAAGCCAAAGAGTTACACCAACACATCTGTTACCAACCCTAATTACGATATGACTATTGCTACACAAAGTCGGATAGCCTCTATAAATAACCATGGATCCCCCACTGAAGCGACAGACAACCCCTTATATGAGTCAACTTTGGACGCCGTAGCGGCACAAGGAGGGAACCATACATACGAGAGTTATACAGACCAGCAACAAAATCCCCTGTATGAGTCCGGGCCTGAACCTTATTCATCTCAGTCTGCATCCCCTGGAGGAATGAGTCTAATTTATGAGGGACTTCCTGCGGATTACTGTGGCGGGATGCCTGACGCAGGACCAAATCCCATTTACGAAAGCGGATATAGCAACGAAACAGTGGATGATACTTCTGATTCCCGCTTCAATCTTGTTTACGAAATGGGTAATGTAAGCACAAAGCCAGCCAATAAGATACCAGCTACAGATCCCATCTATTCTGAAGCAGGTGATCCTGATTATGATAATGTTACTACCGGAAGTAGCAGAATCGGAAATGTTGCCAATTTTAATCCTTTATACGAAACAACTAGTGATGTTCAATCAGAGTTTCCTGAGAGCAAACCACGCACTCTCTCTCCAAATCGCAACGAAGCTGCATATTCAAGGCTCGATGCTGATCCGTATGTTTTTGATGATGAACCGAATGCCCTACGTAAAAGATCCGACTCAAAACCAAAGGGATCAGGGAGACTTCCTGATGAGGTTCCATTCACAGAGGATGCTGGTTACTATAACGAGGGAATGGACGTTATGAATGAGTTGTACGGTGACATAGATACTATTCATGAGAAAACTACTTGATCTGGACTTTCAGGGACTAGTAAAATGTGTTAACATTCATGCTAAGAATATCATTATAATATTAATTTTGTAATCCACATATGCACCTATATCTCTAAAAACATTTATATTGTAACAGTCCAAAGCAGCAAGCGAGAAGTCGGGACCGAAACTCTTGGTATCGTACAAGCTTAGTTTTGGGGCACATTTGAACTTGCAGCCTGCCGTATCATTGTAAAAAAGACTTCAATGACCGCGTATCAGAATATGTGTATAATCTTATAAAAGTTTCATGCTATACTGCTCTAGGCACTTGCTCAAGAGATCGAAAACTGAGACTAAGTGTTGTTTAAAATGTTACATTTGATTTTCTCTTTTATCTTTTCGACAAATATTTTAAAATGTCTTTACTCAGGTTTATAAAATTGTTTTATCGCTCATTTTCACAGTGAATTCTTAAATTATTTTTTTCCAAGGACGAGAATTAATTGGGACTGAGAATTTATTGGGACTGAGAAATCAAACCATATCGTAGAATTGTATATTCATAACGTACTAATAATTACAGTTACAATAATAGAGCGATCCCGCGATCCATAGATACCGTTGCTACGTCGGACAAGCCAAAACTTTTTATCGTGAGATTGCGCTATGTAATAAATGTTGATTACTAAAACTCATATACGGTTTAGTTTTATGAAGTGTAACGCGGGAAAACATTGACACAAATAGCCAAAAAATTTTTAAATGTCCCTGAAACTGATCTAGAGGTTTGTAGTTTTGTTTGTCCGATCCTCCATATTCCTTTGGGGAAACCTTTACGCTCTCATTGGTGGAGCTAGTGTTGGCGGGATCGGTCTATTGCTTTTTACTTCTCTCGGTGAGCGTCCATTCCCATGAAAATAAAAGCCGCCATGTTGGATTATATAAAGAAAACTCAATGACCAAATCATTTGATACAGCCATCCAACATGGCGGCAAAATCACACACAGATACAATACATATTATACGAGTCAATTGTTAAAGAACCAATACAAGAGCAACTATGTAAATAAAGTGTTTCTTTTTGGCTAAGATAATTCGAATGACAAAATGCTCATGATTAAGCACTATGAAATGCTTTTCCGTGTTACATGGTGTTTTATCAACACGTGGGATGTTGGCAGAATCGGAGAAAAGGTTTTTCGAGTGCATGTTTTCCCAACATTCCAGGTATTGATAAAGCAGCAGAGAAAATGGGGAAAAAAACATTTTATTAAGCTTCTCATGGTTTTTAGCCAAAAATGTCGATTTAATGGATAGAAAAATCCAAAAAACTTCAATAAACAATTACACCTTACTTATTGGCGTTCTCCCCCGAATTCCGGGGTGGGGGACTACCATTATGCGACATACAATGCTTGTCTCATATTTTCCCAAAGAAATCAAGCATTAAGTAAAGTGAGATTAAAAACAAAGCTAAGCAAAAAAATACAAATTGATTGTTTTGTCTGTTCGAACCTTTTCAATTGATGAGCATGAGAGCATCCCAAAGCATCAGAGTCTAGACCAACCAAGTCGTATTGTTAGCACGAATAATGGAAGGCACTAGTTAATTACATCCCTATTGTTCATAGTAATGCCATTCCATATGGGACCACGTCTTTTTGATACTGTATCCCTTATTATGGTGCATTTTTTTATATCCATCTAAAAAACCGCATAAAGAGAATAAGGTCCATGACCGAGGCTTAATAGTTTTTAATTTGCCAATGCACATTACAGAGATGATAGACTGATTCCCTCGTGTTAGTTACATCTACAAGGGGGTAGGGGGTAGGGGTAGGGGATCACCCAAGAATATTAACTAAAGACTGATCATCATCCATCATCCATCCATTTTGTAGGGTCTGTCATGGTACATGATATAATAATGATATTACGGTTAAGTCGATCCCTTCCTTCCTTTGATGCTATCATGTGAGCAACATCTTTCACGGAAAAAACACGATCGCCAAAGATCATATTCCATTATCCATCCATCTGAAACTGAACTGCCCCTGACAGAAATGATAAACTGATACATCCAGGTTAGCGTCGGTTCCTCTCTTAGATTCCGTAATCTTTTATGAAGAATATATGATCATCAAAGAATATTAACAGTATGGCACATCTGGCCTGGTATCTCAGTAATAATAATAATAATAAAAAAGGCCTCACATATTTACTTTATGGTTAACTAGCACTGTGATAGATACAATAAAATTTTGGGAAAATGCTAGAAGTGAGGTTATTCCCGGTGAAAGGCCCTTAAAAATTCGGAGAAAATTAATCTCCGACCTCGTTGAGATTGGAATTCTTAGCGATAAGGGTAAATAGCGTTATTGCTATAGCTGCAATTGCTGAATCATATATACCTATTTCAAAAAAGGTTGTCGCAGCCAAAGGCGATAGGCAATATGGGATAGGTCATTCCAAGACGGAAAGGACAAGTAAACACAAACAATCGAGGCCTTTAAAATGGTTTTGTCGACTTCAAACAACACTGGATATCTCAAAATTAAGCTCCATGTTGTTGACGAGATGAAGAAGAAGAAATACAAGTCATTCCAGCTATTCTTGGATCTTGGAATGGCCTATCTCCTATTGCCTATCGCCTTTGTCTGCGACAACCTTTTAAATTATTAAAAAATGGTATATACAGCCTAGTTCTGGGCGTCACCAGCTGTTGTTATAGTTCGGGGCGTCACCAGAGTTCCATTCAACCACACCTAGGTTTCTGCCGAGAATAACTCCTAAATCTTTGCTGCAAACTTCGCGCTTTTTGTTTGGCGACGTACCCTTCCCTCACTTCCGATCCCGGATTGTCCGGCATATTTCATATGGAATCCTTATATAGAATTTTCTGCATTATGATATTAAATAGCGCGAGACTTCATGCACGACAGTGGGTTGGATATCGATTATTCGGCGTTTCCAGCAAAAGAATTTAAAGTTGAAATGCTAATGATTGAATTCTCTTTAAACATTATTCACCCAATACCAAGGTGTCAACAACAACAACAGAAGAAGAACCATAAAAATGGACATTTAACGATGACATTTCTTTCCATTCGTTGCGTTCTTTTTAAGTAATAATTTTGGTTCTTTTTTCTTACTCCCCCCTCCCTACAAGAAACAAAATGCTCACTCATCGTCGCCATATCATTTTCTTGCGGCAGCGTTTATTTATGAAAATTTTCAAGTTTGTTTTGTCCGCGGTGTGTAACTTGGTTAGTTTGTGGCGTCATTTGGCTACAGCCGATTAAAAGCTGCCCGCAAGTCGGTTGAACTGAGTTAGTAATAAGCACTATAGTTTGAAGAAATAAAAAACGCACGTGCGTGCTGTTGGTGCAGTTATAAAGCAAGCGGGTATGGGCAGAACACGAGAGTGGTCTGCCCATACCCAAGTGCTTTATAACTGCACACCACACAGCACAGTAAGGTGGTTTTTTTTTAATTATTTCTTCTGTAAAATACAATAAGGTACAAACGCGCGTACAGTGTGCTCTCATAAAGCACGCGCCTCGACCAACCAGCAAGCGAGATTCTTAGTAGTTATTTGAACGATAACGAAGCCAAATCGAAAAAAACAACAACAGTACAAAAAAAAAGGGGGGGGGGGGGAAAGAGAAAAAAAAAGAAAGAAAGAAAGAAAGAAAGAAAGTATGAAACAATGCAAAGAAAGGGAAATAGAGAAAACTGAAATGGTTCAGTTTGCTTCTGGAATTGACTGTAGTCACATGGAGAAAAAGTCTGAAAATGAAGTAATTCAGTACAGACATTCACCTATTCATGATCGCTTACATTATGATCAGGGGCGGATCCAGCAATCGAAGTAAGGGGCGGCCGGAAAACTTCGTCCTGATACAATCCTTCATGAACTTATAAACTTATGCAAAGCGATGAAAGTCGTATTATTGTTTCCAGATAGCATTTTTATTACTTAAAAAGGCCCATCCCTGAATCCGCCCGTGATGATGAAGTCGTACTTTGGGTTTAAATCAGTAAGAACTCTTGTTGAGCATCATGAACTGAAACTAAAACTAAAAATAGAATAATTATCAATTAATCATTTATTTATAATTCAGATTACTAGAAATTACTTAGTAATGTGACCATAATACTTGTGTTTAGCAGTATGGCCTGGATATTCTTAAATTTAATCATGATTTTTTTATTAGGAAAGAAAAGAAAAGTATATTCTGAAATCGTATTATGGATCGAAAGGAGTCGCCACCGTAAGGCAATGATGCAAGAGTTTCAAGGAAAACAACTTTTTAAAGCTGAGCTGTATTTGTGTAAAATCTTTAGACTGTCAAAAAAAAAAAGATCAACGTCGGGATCGGGTTTAAGAGAAGTTAAAAATGGAAGAAGGTAATATAAAACGAACCAATTTACGACTCATGACGCTGTAGTGATTTTTATTTTAATCGGCCGGGTCTGGTTTAATCAAATTAATTGGTGATAACCATATGTATGCAAGCATGTGCTTAATGCTCATTTGAAAAATTTGATTAAAACAAAAACAAAAACAAAAACAAAAAAAGCAAACAAACAAACAAAAAAAAAAAACGATTTAACTTTATTGCATGTCAAAAATACTTGAAAAAAATTGGATCGGAATTTGGACCAAAACAAATCTGGTACAAACAAGGAAGGATATAATTGGGTATTAACATGTGTCAGGAAGACGAGAAGGCTGTGTCAGGAGAAGCCGCTAACAGACTAAATAAAGAATTAACAACCTAATGAACAGACAAAGTAAGGGCTAAGCTGAGTGTCGGATCAGAGGGGGTTCCATGGGTTCCACTGAACCCCCCCGTCCCCCCTGAGAGTCAGACCTTTTGAAAAAAAAATGAGAATGCGTCCGCGTGCGGCCGAGCTCTGACGAAACGGAACCCCCCTTTGTAAAATCCTGGATCCGCCACTGGACCACATAATATGAAACTAGATTTTCATAAACATTGCATACTGTTAGGAACTACTGGTGCTTGTTTAATGTTCATTTTATACGTTTTTAAACGCCAAGAGAGACACTTAGAAAACTAGAATGAACAATATGTACCGTTTGCTACCAAACTATTGTTACGAATACAAAAGGAATGTGCACTCCAAAATGTTAAGGAGGGTAGGTGATAAACAATAATGCGTTCTTATTGGCTTACAACACCTTGGAGTGAAGTGTAATTAACTGTGATTTACATGCACGCATGCGCGTTGGAATTCAGCACATGTGCTTGGGATCAATTGAGGCTGAAGGTATAGGTTCGTGTTAACGGTGTGGAAGAGCATACAGCATGATTTCTAGGTATTCTTCATAACTTCAAAGGCTTCAGTTGACAATTCAGCTGTTTCTAGAATACGTTTCTGCAATGCAAGTCACGGATCTGCAGAGTTCGAATTCTCCGTTCAGGACGTTGCTTGATCGCAGCCCAAGTTCCAAAGAAACTGATTTCATGAATTCACAATCAGCTTTGACGAGTTTGACTTCGACAAACTCACCGAGCCCGACCGACATCCAAATGAATTCCCTGGACAGCGAAGAGAGTGATAATTCGAATCCCGAGTTGGAGAATGCTTTAGAATCTTATATAAGGTAGGAATAATTAGATCTTTTACTAAGTTGTTGTCAAAACTGACCACTGTTCAAACGATTGACCTGTTGCATGTTTGCTTGTAGCCTCATCTTATATTCTCAATGTCTATTTTCCTCTAACTTTTTTAATAAATGTATCTCACAAATACTTCTCATCAGATGCAATGAATGATTCATTGATACCAGTAATTGGTTATTTTGGAGTAAATTATTTTTGTCCGATTTTTAATTCCATTATGCGCGAGAATCCAACCATGTTGTAAACAGCAACCTCGACCTACTTATAAGTAATCTCCCTCGAGTTATCATTTCGCGGATCGGAATCGCAATTAAAAGAATTGTTAATTCGCAGAGTTAAGTATTTTATGTACTGGAATTGGCAGTTTAAAACACCATGTGTGTTTCTGAATAAGCCAGATGTGAGTTGGACTTCCATGACTCCGGAAATTAGTTAATTCGTCTACGTGCACGTGGCTTGGTAACTTCTCACGAAAATATGTTATCTTATGGTGCAGGCCCCTAGAAATAGTATTCCTTCGTCCATTTTCCTGGTCATTTTTTAATTGTTTTAAATTATTAGAAATATTATGATAAATCGTTGGACGTTAGCACTTCATGCTTCGGTGAGCCATTGCTAAAACTCATCTTCAAACAAGTGTAGATTTTTCCAATGTCTTTGTTTGTTTTTATATTCTGAGCATTGGAATGGCTTTTCCACGTCATAGGAAACCTTTTAAGTTGAACCGCTTGAAGTTCTCTTAATAACACGGCCCAAAGGAATTTCAGTCAGGACGCAGAATGTGATTACAGTTTTTCCATGTAATTTTTTTTTTTTGGTACCTGTATGCATTGTTTGTGTTGTTGTTGTTGTTTGTGCTGTGATCAAATCATTCCTGCTACAATGTGCTACTTAAGAATTTCGTGTTTCGTTCCTATCTATTATCAATTTTCAGATTTCCATGTTTTGGAAATTTTCGAGTCCTATTTTTCCTTTCATTTCAATTCTTAACTGAGGTTCAACACTTTACACACTAAATCCTGAATTTCGGTTTCCAACGTACCACGACGCGTAAGTTCGTTGGTTTTCTGTTTCCTTCATAGAAACTCAATGAAAACTGGAAACTCATCCAGCGTCAGTAAATACATTCATTTGGTTAAAAAATCAATGAAAACCTAACTCATACTGGTTTAAAAGCAGTTAAACCACGCTGTCATGTCGTCTCCTGCTGTCAAACGAAGCCGACCAACTTTCGCGGTAGGAACAAAAAAATTGCGCGAAAAAGAAAAGGTCTTTCTCCTCAAAATGAATGAATGAGTGAATAAATAAATAAATAAACAAATAAACAAATATATAAATATATGTAAAATAAAAAATAAAAAAGATATAAGAAAAAATTTAAAAGAAAAAAAAAAAAAAAAAGAAAGGAAGAAAGAAAGAAAGAAGGAAAGATAGAAAGAAAGAAAAAAGAGAAAAAGAAATGAAAATGGACAAAAATATCCTTGTGCTAGAGGTTATAATAAGTAAAAGATCCATTTATTGATTTTTTTCCAGGTGTTTTTCATGGTTATTAAACTTAAAATTCATAATTTGTGGTATCTAATAATTAAACAACCTAAAACAAGTTAAGTGGGATGTTAATATATTTTCTCAAATTGTCCATATCAAATGTTTTGTACAAATCCAAAATCAAGGATCCCAATCTAAACTTTAACTGATGTCAGTAAGAATACTTGTAGACTATAAAAAAGAGTTATGTATATAAGTTATAGTCTGTAAAGTGCATTTGCTATGTTATTAAAAAGCCTCTAAATAGAACTTTGGCTTTGTCTGGTTATCTCCTATGGCTTTGTCTGGTTTAATATGCTCAGTTGCGAAAGATATAATAAACCCAGTAAAAAAAACTACACTTGACATTTTGGGTTTTAGTCCTTCATCTCTTTTACTCTGATGGACTAATGTCCAAAACATTGTTCAACATTCGTTTATGATATCAATTTGTTATCTCTACACCAACAACGCAATCTATAAGTTAGTATAATCACTATTTGTTTGTTTCAGTTGTGAATGTGCTTGGGGTTTGAACCTTTATGTCCTTTCTGCTCTCAATTAATGAATTGAATTCATACCTTTCCTTTTTTTTAAAGATTTTTGAGGCAACATAATCAGAGTAGAGAAAAAGTTTTCACAATTTTTTGAAAAATAAATTAAATCTAACTTCCCCTAAAAGTATTTTAAAAAAAAAGAAGACACATGCTGAACTGGTATTTTATAAACTTTACTTATTTGTGCAAGCTATTTAAAGCAGAGAAAAAGTTTTACAAGTTTTTGAAAGATGAAAACATTTAATATGTATGGTGCTGTAAAAAGGTGCCAAAAAGAAAACATACAATATTGAATCAGTATGAAAAAACAAACTTTTTAGACTTAAATAATAGTCTTTGCAGCTTGGTAGATAACATAAAGGTAGAGCATGCACAAATAATTTTCTATCTATTTTTAAAATACCTTTTATTTTGAAGTTTTAGTGTATGTGCCTTGCCAAACAAAATCTTGTATTCAACACCAGAGAAATTTGAATAAATTAGTGTGATCCATCACGGCTAGACATTACAAAACACTTATTTCAATCTCATCTGAAAGGTGTTAGGATTTTGAATATAAAAGTAGAATCTGGCTATTCATTGAGACTGTTTTGATAAAGAACAATAGAAGATGATGTAGTAATGTTTGTCCATAAAGTCATTTTTTCAATAGATTATGGATTTGCCTTTGTTTGAACATGTGTTGCAGGCAAGTCTAGCGTGAGAAAAATTTGGAGAACTAGCTTATCTCATCTATCAGTGAAGACTATATATATTAAAAGGAAATTTACAAACATACTTTATCTATGTTTTCTTTTTTCTTTTACTACTAACATTATTATGCATTATACACCCAGTTTAAGTTTTGTTTATGCTTTAGAGGTTAACTATGCCTAAGATTGTGCATTGTCTGGTATACTTATAAAGTTATTTGAATTAATGAATTATTGGGTTGAACAGATTTACAGGTTTGCTGCAAATGATATATTGCTAGGTGTGAAAGGCATGCAGAGTATTTTGTTTTATTGCTATCAAAATCATGCACATGGATCTGATTACATATTCCTTATATATTTATATTGTGGCAAAATTAATAATATATTAAAAAAAGCTACAAACATAAGAATATCCAATGAAATATCAGCAAATGATTGGTAAAATATTTATATGAGTTATATGAAAATTTTACTTTTCATTAAATCCAACAAACAAAATTATAATTATAACATGCACAATTATAACATAATAAAAAATAGACAGACAGCTACAGGTATGACATGATATTTTGTGTGTTTCATACAGCTACTTGACTTAAATGTCATGCAAGGGCAAGGGCAAATAAGATTAGTTGGAAGTATAAATAGTAGTGATCTCTGTCACTGGGGTATGTATACATAAACAGTAATAAATTATTGTAAGATAAGGATTTTGATAACCAAATGGTAACTAGTACATTTAGCCAAACTAAATTTAGTCTGTCTTGTAAATATGTGCTTCCAGGTACACTTGTAGAGCATTTAATATGATATAATAATATAAACACACAACTTTTTTTGACCTCATGTTTAGTAACAAAGCATTATTTTAAATTCAATTTATGAATCACCCATGGCAAACCATCCACCATTGATAAAATTGTTGCTCTTAAGTAGTTCCGGACCCTTGCTACTGCGCATCCCTCACACACATCCAAGCATGCACACTTTTATTAAAGAATATTGGCTTTAAGGTGGGGAGTCTGGGCACTAGTGTGCCAATGATTGTAAAGTGTAGAAACTCTAGTTTTAGCATAGAAAAATAACATTTTATCAACCAAACTGTCGAAAAAGATTTATAAAATACTATTGTGCACTGTGCAAAGTAGGTGCTTATTCTCAATTTTTTCAATTTAAAGAATTTTATTGATCTAAAAGGCCAGCAAGAATATTGCTAAAATTGGGTTGTATTTGGGGTTTGTTTTTGAAGACTTTTCTCTTTTGTTGTTCTCTAACTCTTGAAAAAATGCGACGACCCTCTGTTTTTTCCTTTTATTTAAGGCTGCATTTACTATTCTTGTGATATAGAAAATAAAAATACTATGTCTATTGATGAGATCATTATCAATTTTCCACATTTTTCCATTTCTGTATGCATTTAGAGGTTCTTAACTACGTAGAATTTTGCTTCTAGAATTTACTTTCAACCATATTTACACTCACTTGAAACATTTTTATTAAACAAAATGCTAGAATAACCTTTCAGCTATTACTGGGACTGGTGTTTTGCTTTTGGTCGCTGACACTGTTTACAATCTGTGGACTATATTGGATACAGCCTATTTGAGCAAAATCACCACCAATCATCAAAAATACCTACTTTTACAATATTGCATAGTTCTATAACCAATATGGTGACCCCCCTCTTTTTCTCAGTTTTTGACTTGTCTAACAACGATCTTTAAGTGACAGAATTTTTAAGAAAATTCATTAACTAAATCCAAGGCCCCAGAACTACCTTAACTTTATGTCCAAAATATATACATGTAGAGCATAAGTTAAGTTTTTAGGAAAGAAGCCCTTGTTGATAATTGAACATAATTAGATTCACAAGCCAACCATTTAATTCTTGTTCTTGTCTTTTAGTGAGGAGATCCAGAGCAAAATTACCAAGATACTTGTGAGTAAAATGCCATGGCATTAAAAATATGAATATACATAGAGAATAATACATGGGTGCACGGAGATGTGGAATTTATCTTCAAGTGTTCAATTTGATATCTCAGGAGTGAGCGCAGCAAACAAGTGAGATATCATATTTGAACATGAGAAGATAAATTCCACATCTCCAAGCGTCCATGTATTTTTCTGTTTATTATATATAAACTATAGTGTTTTCAAGGATTTCTACCACTGGATACTAAAAATTTGATTGGTTGATATTTTCACATGTGAAAAATATCATATTTTTACATGTGCTGAGATATGACTTTTCTCAGTGGTCGAAATCCTTGTAAAACACTGTAGTTTATATAATAAATTGGTTTAACCCTTTTCCTTCCAGGGGTAGGGGAATTAATTTAGTGAAAAAAAAGGGGCGCTTGAATAAAATATGATATCTTGAGATGTCACTGATGAATTGGCTATTTGGATTCCCTGTGGGCTCAAAATCAACCAGCATCATTTATCGTCACATGTGTGACGCTGGAAAGAAAAGGGTTAAGACCTTTTGTTGGGTTTAATTTAGTATATTCAAAGTGTCTGAAGTACCAACACTTGGGGCTTCTGCACATGTATGGGGTGTGTTTATGGAAATTAATGGAAAAAGAAAATTAACATCTATTAAAGGTTTTAACAGCTATGCTTTTTTAAAGTATAGTTTTGAGGGAATCAGAATCTTTTCACTTATAGATTTCTTTTTTATAAAGATGATTAAAGTCACTATGTTTGGTAAATACCAGATGTATACAAAATGGCAAAAATGCATTTATAATTATGGTAATTATGTAGAAGTGAGAAAGCATTATGGCATTCTCAGACCTCATAGTAAAACTCTGAGTTGCCTCTAAAGACATTTTCATATATTTAGGAAATGCATTGTTAAAGATTTAATCACATTTTGACTGACAAATTAGAAAATTTAAGATGACCCAGCTTGCATGTGAAAGGCTTCTTTTAATTAAAGATGCTTCAAGGTTTCAAAAATGTGTCAATATTTACTCATACTAGAATAAACAATGTGGTATACATGTAGGCTTCTTTTTACTATTGTAGTGGTGTGTGGTTCTGAATTACTTGTTCTTGATAACAGGAAGAAGTGCAACAATTGTCTGACACAGAAAAGCTTCTACTTTATTTGCGCTTACCTGGAGAAACCTGCTCAGAACTTAAAGATGAGTTTGAACAGTAAGTAAAGGAGTGTAGGTTATGCATTTCTGTGATTCATATAAAAGTTGATCTTTTATTCATTTTTGGTCTTTAATAAATATAATATTGTAAAGTATGAAAAGTACATATGGTGCATCAAAAATCATTTTCATTCACATTTTTACTATGCTCTGATGGTGATTTTGTTTTTGCCAGAAATCAATCCCTACCCATATCAACAACAAGAGCTGAGCAGACACAGGCTTTCCATTGGTAAGTGTACATGCATGGTTACATTTCAATAGATTTCCAAGCATGAATTTCAGATTGTATCAAGTTTGTCATTAGATTAAAGATTATACCTATGTGTGCAGCCATGAAAACCTTACAAGAGAGTGGTTGTCCAAAGTTTCAAGACCATTGAAATGCATAGCACTATAAGTGCCATTCCACATTCATGGGCAAATCTTGATTTTTTTGGAAGGAGTGATTTAAAAAGACATGGAGCCACTACTGTTTGCTTTATGAGATCCATAAATTGTTCAAGATTTAGACATACATTGTCCCAATTTACATATTGCATCAGCTTACAAAATGAATTACTTCATGCAAATCAACCCTTTACTTGCTCGCAGCTGTTTTGTACAACAAGAAAAAAGTTGTAGGGTTGATTTTGCACGAAGCAGTTCTGGTTGTACTTGTAAGCATGGCCTAAGCAGATTGCTAGTGACAGTTGTAAGCAAAAGTTGTACCATATAAATTACCCTTTAGATATTAGTTTGTATGTACCTGGTATAACTAAAAGAATATACCTCATATTCCTCAATATTTCTTTAGAACGTTCCTCTAGATATTAGTTTGTACTAGATAGTTAACAATATTCTAGAGTTCTATACTTTTTGAATGCATAAAAGGTGAGAAAAATGGGATAAATATTTTTATTATATAAACTACAGTGTTTTACAAGGATTTCTAACACTGAGAAATGTCGTATCTCAGCACATAAAAATACGATATTTTTCACATGTGAAAATATCAACCAACCAATTTTTTAGTATTCAGTGGTAGAAATCCTTGAAAACACTATAGTTTATATAATAAACAGAAAAATACATGGACGCTTGAAGATATGGAATTTATCTTCTCGTGTTCAAATTTGATATCTCACTCGTTCGCTGCGCTCACTCGTGAGATATCAAATTGAACACTCGAAGATAAATTCTATATCTTCGCGCGCCCATGTATTATTCTCTATATACAATTTATAAAAATTGGATTGGTAGCCAGGAAATTAGTTTTCAACTTATTAATTATGATTATTATTAATTTGCATTTATTATTAATTGTTTTTGAGCTGTGATTATTATTTAGTTACTGCACTGCAATCAAAAGCAATATTTATGTAAGTTTATAAGTTATTTATGTTGTGTGCTTATTGTTTTGTTCGTATGCAGGATTCGCTGTCATCTTGAAGAGTGTGACAATAATTCTACTCTTCCAAAACACGAAGTATATGATGAATACAAGTAAGTCTTTTTATAACTACATCACTGCAAGAGGTCTGCTTTTTTCATAGTTTTGTTTTCGTGGAGGATTATAGCATCGAAGAATAGTCTTTTAACTATGGTTAAAAACTTTAGTGTATGTTGCACATGTGAAAAACGTGTTAAGTATTGAATTTACTTGACAACGGAGGGTTTTCTGTTATTTTGAATCCTGCAAAATACACATTATAAGATGGGTTTTTCTCAACACGCATTGCTCTCAAATGGCTTCCCTACATTACTTTTTACCACGAGGCATTTTCAAGCATGTTTTTGCCAAAATTTGCTCAAAAATTACTCGAAATCTGGAACTTACCTTTTCAATCCATCTGAATAAACCAAAGTACTACAGTTTTTCGTTAATTTTAAGTCCTTTTAGCCATTTTTTTAGGGTTCAACTCAAAATAAGAGCGAATCACAGTGAAAATATTTCGAGAATTCATTTTTCCCGCCTTTTTTCTTTGGTAAGCACGCGCGCGCGTAATTTATGTGGTAGCTTGTCTCACGTGGCAGGCTTCTTCGTCCTGATTGGTTATTTGAATAAAAGGCGGGAAAATTACCCCTCTTTTCTTTTCGGAACACAAGAATAGACCTTTCCCGAATTCGCTTGGATGATCACGAAACAATGGTTTCAAGTCGAGACGGAACTTGATTCTTTTGTTTATCAAGGCCAACCTCGATTTAAAACTATTTTTTCGTGATCATCCAAGCGAATTCGGGCAAGGTCTATTTTACTCTATTTCATAAGAACTGCATGTAATTGTATTTTAAATTTTATATCTTTGTTTTAGGGCTTACTGTGAAAGTATGAATGCAGCCCGAACTCTTAGTGCTCCTGACTTCGGAAAAATAATCAAATGTGTCTTTCCTCGAGTAAAAGCAAGGAGACTGGGTACTAGGGGAAACTCTAAGTACTGTTACAGTGGAATTCAGAGGAAGAAAAATGTTAAACCACCGACGTTACCATCGCTTCAAATACCATCACCAAGTGATAAAGATAAGGTAAATACATAGTAAATTCGAGAATCCATATGCGTTTTTTAGATCACGTGATGTACTGTATAAGTATAGCCACCATCACTCCACTCCCATCGCACCAACACTACCACGTTAGAATATCATTAAATAAATTAAAGAAAAACGAAATGTAGAAACGAAAAAAAGATAGGAAGGAAGTAAAACTAAGAGACAAAGAATCCCAAAGAATAAGCTTCAGACTTTAAGAGTTGTCACGTGACAGTTTCACAAGTGGCGTGAATTTTTATCAATCACAGCCAACTCATATAGTGAACTGTTTTATTATCGCATGCATTTGTGTCTCGACTATATCACAGATGTATACTGACTTCGCCCTTTTGTTATCATTAGAATAATACCAACCAAGGTAGTGGAATGAATGGTGGCGACAAAATAGAGGAAGACCAGACCCTTTCAGCTGCCTGTCTCTTAGTTTGCGAGTGGGCAAACAAACTTCTTGGAAGAGTGTTTAACACTTTAATAGAGCTGGCCAGGTTTCTAGTAGGAGGCAGCTACGTTTCAAGTAAATCCATGGCTGCATTTGTTGTGATGTCCAACACAGACAACGTGGCTCACCCTCAACTTAACCACATAGCCAATTCACTTTTCTCACCTCAAAAACACGAAAACCAAATTATACTTGCGCCCAAGCGAAAGCAAGCGCAGCAGCCGTTCCAGAAGAAAGTCACAACTCAAAGACAGCAAAAGCAACAACCGCTGGCACATACTATTTTGACAGATGGCTCAGGGAATCAAATTCTTCCGAAAACGCCCGTTCAAATTCAGCCACAGCAGCAGCAGCAGAGTCCACTTCACAAGCAACAAGTACATATGCAGCCCAAGCCTCCAACAGGTTCTGCAGGGAATATACAATTCTATAAACAAGCCTCAAATCATGCTCATTTACAAGGAGGGACGTCGTCATCTCAAACGAACTTCCAGAAGATGCGCCCACCTACGCCATCTTTGATGTCACCGAATGGTCCGAACCAAGGTCTTGCCCAGACCCCCTCGCCTTTCCAGCCTTCGCCTAAATTCAATGCACCAGGGACTCCTCAGAATCGACCCATGACACCAAGCTCTGGCGTAAACCAATCAAGACACTCGACAAATGCCATTGAACCGACGAGGTTTCTGTTCACCCCTATTACAAATGAACAGAAAGCACCAAAAGGAGACACAAGCCCTCCTACCTTAAGACCAACAGCTACACATCCTCAAAGTCATGACTGGCAAACAGGTGGGACGCATCAAGGTCAAGTGAACCTGAATGAGGTACCTATGTCACCGAGTAAGCAACCTCGTTTGTCATCGCAGTGTGCACCAGCCACTCCGACAAGGCGCCCAAGCTCGTTCCCATACCCCCTGTCCTCACCTAGAACACCGCAGCGCGTGACAAGTCAGCAGTTTGTGACGTCACCACCTATGATGTCACCGAACACGCCTCGTCCCATTATGAGTGCTCAGTCACCAAGTATTCAACAAAAGGGGCAAGAATTAGTGATGTTGCAAGGTCAGGGGCAAGGTCAGGACGGAATTGCAGGAATGGTATCGGATGCTATGAACGGAATGCGGAGAGGAAGTGACAGTAGTCCTATTCAAATTACAGAACAGATGATCAAACAAGGGTATGTTTGCATCAAGTTGTGTGTCCGGCCTTTCCAGCTACGAGTTATATCATTTTATTTGATTAATGCTTTTGACTAATCGAGATAGAGATGTTTTAAATAATTTTCGCCTAAAATTCCCTTAGCTTGAGTATTGCTATCCATATCCTGTCAGTTAATCTTGAAAATTTCTCTTTTAGAATATGCACAAACAGCTATCTCATTCTTAAAAAGAATTAAAAATTGACGCCAGGGGAAAAAAATTCCCAAAGAGATTAAAAGTAAATGTTTCCAAAAATATTTTGAAGAAAGATAAAGCAAGTGCCACCAAAGTAAATGAAACTCACGAATTTCTGTATTTTATGATTTCATTTTAGGTGTGGTCCAGACCCCATTCGTCCATGCAGATACAGTACAAGTTCAGACACCAGCACCATGCCCCCAACACCGCTAAGCCAACAGCAAAACTTTGATTATTCCTCTGAGCTCGATTCGATCTGCAATACGGCAGTTTCCAATTCGAATCAAGTACCACCACAGTTTCAACGGAGCCAATCTGTACCTCCCCTCCCTCAACACACGCTTTTGGACAAGCGCTTTCACCCCCTGACTCCTCAAACGGATAACCGTGTCCAACAAATGACCCCGTCTCCCATGGAAACAACCAACTCAAACCAACATTTAAATGGTTTGAAGGAATTACGTAATCGTGTTCTCCATGGCGATGTCAACAACAACGGCTCAAGGACCAATGAAAATGCTGTTTTTACCGCAAGACGAAATCTTACTTCATTGCTTAACGCTGACCAAGGCATCAACACTAATGGTAACCATCAGAACCTCTGGAATCCAGACGCCTTTCAGACTGGTCAAACCGGTTCGTCCAGTAGCGAAGAGCAAGAAATGGAAATGCTAGAATCCAATTTAAACTTCTCTGATTTGACAAGTGACGGGGAAGCAAGTTTGCCGGACTTGAACACGTTTGATGATGCAACAGCTGAAGTTGTGCTCAGAAACATTTGTAACAATACATCCGGGGTATGGCCTACCACTGACGTAGGCTCTTGGAATGCCCAACAACCTTTGCAAATTATGGACTAGTTGCGAAAATAAAATTAAAATCAGTCAATTTATTCTCTCAGAAATCACTAATTGGACCCTAGACGTCACGTGGTGTTATTTTTGCTAATTTGTGTTACAGTCACGCATATTGTTTGGGCAATACTAACTTTTGGACAAATTTATTATCAGCGAGATTTTTCTTATATATAGAGAGCCAAATAAGCAATTCAAGTCGAAATTTTGTTCAAAAGGTAGTAAATTCGTATGGAAATAACAATGTCCGAATGTTTTGGTATACGCGACGGCTAGGGTCTAATCGGCGAATTAAGATAACGTTTCTTCTGTCCAAGATAATTTTCAACGGGATAAAACATTACTGAAGCAGAGAGTACTTCATTATTGTCGAATTTGCATCCAGCTTGGAAATTTCCAACGTATTTACTTAAACTAAATTGAGAAAAAAATTCGTAAGGCCTAGTTCAAACGTCGAAAATCTCACATGTGCCGAATTCATTGCAAATTAGTCAAATCTTTTGTTTCTACTCATCATCTCATTTGCATTGAATTCGGCACACGTGAGATTCGACCTTATTTGAACTAGGCCTAAGATATTTTAAATGTTATATAAGGTGTTTTTGTATTGAGAGTCTTTTATAGGTTTCAAGAGAATTTTGTACATTGTTAAGTATTTTTAAGTTAAATATTTTTGAATGTTTTGTATAGTTTGTAATGGATCGGATTTTAAAACAATTAAGGACATATTTTTTTGTTCTTTGGTACTATTTGAAGTATGAGTAATTTTTCATTTTTAATATAATTCTTCCGCAAAGTGCTTCTATCTTCTCTATTAACGTAAGATTACGTGACTTGATAGTATTTCCTTCCAAATCCCAACCTTTTTTCCTATTCTGTTTGATCAGATTCATCATTAATGGTTTATACATTAATTAAAAAAAGATTGAAAGAAATAAATATTTGTACTTGGACCTAACCATAAGTTGACTAAAACTGCATATTGGATAATGCTTTGTTTCTCCTTTGAATGTTTGTTTGTTTGCTTGCAAGTAAACACTGACCTTGGGCAAGGGATCAGGATTAAGATTATGGTCCTCACTAGCGGCATAAGCATAAGCATAAGCAACATACGCAGACTCAGTATTGCATTGATCACCGAGGTGTGAGAAAAGACAAGCACTGCTAATGAGCAGTACCCTATTGAGTCTGCGTATGTTGCTTGCGCTTATGCTTGCGTCGCTAGTGAGGACCAGGCTTTAGGGGATTAAGGGTGATGAAATGCCGAGTCCAGGAATCGAACCCGAGACCCCAGAGGTGTGAAGCGGGTAATTGCGCTAACGCTACGCCACCTTTGATTCTCAAATGCAGAAAAAAAGACGAGAGGCCAATGTTGGTCATCCATAACTTTTTATCACGCTTTTGGAATTACGACATTCAAGTATGATTTATATGCACATTGACAGGTTTGTTGATTCTCATGAAGCATATCCCTTAATAAAAGTGCGGTAATACAGGCAACAAAATCGTCACGCAAGTTGTTGCGTTGCAAATTGCAGAGTATATGTTGCTCGTATTACCATTCCACGCGCAACAATGTTGCACGAAGTAAAAGCCGTCTTTACTCTTTGCAATAACAGCTACACGGTTGGTAATACAAGCAATCTATACCAAATTGATAAAACGTCGGGTTCAAAAGGTTAAAGCGGCGTTTACACGAGCAAGTTTTCCTTGTCAATTTTCATTGCTTGTGTAGACGATCAGCAAGTTTTCCTTGACAATTTTCTATTAACAAGGTTTTCTTGCTCGTGTAGATGATGAACAAGTTTTCCTTGACAAGTTTTGATCAGTGAAGTAACAGGCTGAGAACTAATCTCATTAATATTCCTTGCCACATTTTCCTTGTTGCCCATCTACACGAGCAAATTTCATCCTTGACAATTTTTCCTTGTCAAGGAAAAGCCAGCATGTCGGCTTTTCCTTGTCAAGGAAAAATTGTTCATCTTACTCCATCTATACGAGCAATTTTTCCTTGTCAAAAAAGCTCGTGCCATCCAGCTCATTTTCCCCAAAAACTCTTAGAAAACATCATTTTATAATCCATGCCATTTCTCCTGTGTCAAACATTTTGAGCTAAAACTCCACCTTCTTACTAATATCGAGATACTCTTTCCATTTTTGGAGTTCATTTTGACGCCGGTGCTTGGTTTAAGGGGTTTGTGGTCACGTGACCTGCTAGTGAAAATGTATTGTCTCAACCCCGCACAAAATGGCCTGACACAATACAAACTAAAATAAACATAAGATAATAAAATAATAAAATAAAATAAAAATAAACCCTTGTTTTGATAAAGCTTTTATAAAATGAAACGATTTGCTTCTATGTAAACCATATTTCCATGCTCTTATATAACGGTTTTAAGTCAATCAGAGCGCGGGTTATACATTATAGTAATCATCAATCTATTTCGCGTTTTCTTGGGCTGCTCGTGTTCGTGCTATTGCCAGTTCCCATCTTTTGATCGGTGAGGGCGTACATTCGTTTCGAAGAGACTAATTTTTCTTTTCTTCGCCATTTCTGGTTTCATACGCTTCGAAAATCTGGAGAAAAAAAGGTAAAAATTTCAAGGTGGACTATAAGAGAGTAACATGATGATTTCATTGTACATATTCTCACGCACATACACTTGTACAAAATGAAAAAGAAAATAACGCAAAAGAAAATGCCTTTGAGTCTTAATCAGAAATATTTATTAATAAGAAATTAGTGCTTTTCGTTATTTTAATTCATTTTTTGTTGAGTTGCTACTTTAGTTTTTGTTTTGGCCACGTTTCTTTCAATAAGTTCATGGTGTCTTTTGAAATAGTGTCGATATAAAACAGCGATAGAAAAAGCAAATTTTTCCTTTTTCTCTTATTTTGTATAGCGAATATTTATACATCAAAATTATCGAATTAATCGAACCATCGTCAACTCCTAATATCATATTTACCCTCTTTGATTGTGAAAGAGCAGTGTAATTATTATTTTTTATTTTATTAATTTTTTCCCCCCTCAAAAAGTTGGCGGCTGAATCGAACACTGATGGCTCATATACGGCTTTGTCTTTGTTTTAAAATAGTTGGGAAATAATTACCATCAATTTTGCCAATCAAAATGATGACGATAGTAACTGCCGAATTGTATCCTTCGTAAAACAGAAACGCTTACCAAGCGGGTACACTCTCCAGACGTTTCCCATTCCTACGAGCTTTCTCTTGTTACTATGGTAACTCGGCGTTGTATCTAACCCGTGCTACCATGACAATACGGCAATACTTAAACCATTAACGTTACTTCATAACCGTAAAGTGATCATGACTTCAGTTTATCGTTATCTTTATCCTAAGGGGGTGTTCTAATTATCTCTAAGTGAGATGAAGCCGAAGATTGATGAATACGAGTCTCTTTGAAAGAACACGATAACTTTTGATCACGCATAACGTTCGTTGCAGAACGGGCTGGGAGCGAGAATAGGTGGACGTTATGTTTATAAACATTGTCAGTGTGATGTTAATATACCAACCATTTTAACGATAGGATTTGTCACATTGCTTTGTTGGATGATCCAATAGAATTTTGGTTGACAATTTGAATTATGACACTATATTAACCAAAACTAAACACTTCATCGTACGCCCACCTATGAAGGTTCTGTTTCTCGCTCCTCGAAGAAATGACTGGAATAAGTCAAGCATCATTGCTTTTTCGTCTTCTCGTTTTTTTCCTTTGTGTTATTCATTCATTTATTTATTCATTCATTCCATCATTCATTCATTCATTCATTCATTCATTCATTC
>WUAP02192107.1:0-21772 GCA_015163945.2 Stichodactyla helianthus | reverse complement strand
ATTTTTTCGGGTATTCATTTATTTCAATCGCTTAGATTGAATATATTTCACTGCGACGATCATCATTCAAAACTTCTTTCTCACCTTCGTTAAACAGCATTTCTGTTTCCAAGTATTGCCTCAATAACCCTAGGACCACTGCTTTGAGGTGTCCTCGAACCCCGTTCCGATACCTGTTTGGAAAAAGAGACAGTTAATAATCACAGCGTTGTGCTAAAACGACCAAAAACCCAGGAAAGGAGGGGTTGCAATGAGTTAAGGCAGGGAAATTACGTTTAAACTTGAAGAGGGCGAAGTGCTGGAAAAAGGAAAGTTATCTTAGCAGATTTCACTAGGTTCGTTAGAGCAAAATAAAATCGTGATTTACTTTACGGCGAAGTCGCTGGAAATGACTGCTAAAGGCTTGGACACACAATGCGACATTGCTTGCAAGAGGGAAATCGCACCGTGTGTCCAACCGTGCAAACTGTTTCTACTTCTGCAACGTCGGCAGCAGCGTCGCGCGCAACAGTTACACCGTTGGACACCGGTGCGATTTCCCTCTTGCAAGCAACGTCGCATCGTGTCCGAGCCTTTAGCATCGTGTATCCGTGCATTAAGTCTACCGCGCCAGAGCCTCATCTTCAAGCGACTGGCGTCACATCAAATAGAGGTCAGAACTATCGTTGAACTGTAACATCCCCCGATAAACTGGTCCAAGGTAAGGGATACATACTTTTGTACTAGCCATATCATATAGAGGTAAAAACTATCGTTGAACTGTAACATCCCCCGATAAACTGGTCCAAGGTAAGGGATACATACTTTTGTACTAGCCGTACTATTCCTTGAGTATTCAGGAAAAAAGCGTCTCTTTCTTCTTTTTTCGTTAATGTGGCAGCATAAGCATCGACAACGTTTGCGATCTACAATGAATTTATTACAAACAGACAGTCAAAACCAAAATTAAGAGACGAAATAATCGAGTTTTTAATAAATTCAAAGTGTTTGTGGTGATGATGGTGCTGATGATGACGATGACGACGATGATGGAAGACGGTAATAATGACAACGATTTTGATGATGACAACAATAATGGCTGTGGCTATGATGGTGATGGTGATGGTGATGGTGTTGATGATGATGATGATGATTACAATAATGATAATGATTACAATGGTGGTGATGATCATGATGATGTTTGTGGACACGATGATGGTGACGATGCACTTTGTGTGCTTCTTACTTGTTGACTTGGAAATTGGTTAAGCAATGATGTCAAGTTGCTGGCATAATTAGCTAGATGTCTTTTAATGGATTCTTCAACAGTTGGAGGAATTCGGCCGTAAATAGACGTCATCATATCCTGAACAGAACAAAGAAAGCTGCCATTAACTACGAACCCATTTTTATTTAAACCAAGTGAATTTTTCAGGATTAATAAAAGATTAAACCAACTTTCAATCGAACACGACCAACAAATTGTTTCATACGCACAGAAACATAACGTTTTGGGGAATACTAATCAAAAGTGTCCAACGCTAAAATTGGACTCGTATGGATGAAAAACACCAGTCCTTACCTGTAACTGTAAAAGAGGTAATGCAGGATCCCTTAGACATTGCAATAACAACTCGACATTTTTCTTGACCCGCTCAGAGAAGTGTGGCTCGTCTATACAGTATCCATCCATGACATGCTGTAGGCTCTCGTAAGTCGTCTGGAAAATCTGTAGTGAGAAAGATCAATGATGAGATGGTTAATTTGATTTGACAATGTAAAGGGCTATAATTCTTGCATCATCATTACATCATCATCATCGGGATTGTCAACATCTTCATAATCACCACCATCATCATCATCACTATCACCATCACCATCATCACTATCATAAAAATCATCATCATCACCGTCATCACCACCAACACCATCGTCGCCATTGTCATCATCACCATCATCATCTTCATCATCATCACAACCGACATCAATCATCATCTTCAACAGCACCATCAACGCCGTCAGCAGTATTATCGCCATCACCATTAACAATGCCAATAATGTCAACCTTTGCCAATGGTATCGCTGTCATCATCATAAACACCCATCTTTTATCATCATCGCTGTCAGTAAAACAATCATTGTTATCATCACCACCATCACCATCATCGCTATCATCACCATTACCATCATCACTATCATCATTATCAACATCATCAATATCATCATCATTACCATCATCACTATCATCATCATCACCATCATCACCATCATCACCATCACCACCATCACTATCATTTGATATTTATCTAGTACCTGATGAGTTTTCACGCCCTTGCCTTTAGCACCATCCTCAGAAACTGGAAAAGGGTTTTGGTAAATTTGAGCCTGTGGAATAGAAAATTGTGGAAGAAATTTGACATATTTATTCAACCTTTCCTATTTAACAAGTTTAAACTTTGTTGTTGCTGCTGTTGATGTTGATGTGAAGAAGTTGAGCTAGCGTCACCTGAAAATACAGGAATATAATCTACTGTTAACTAACCTGGGTAATCTGACTGGGATCATCAAGCTCAAGATTTCCAACAATAGTTCCAGGTTCAAGCACAGCACCAGGACTTTTCACGTAGTGAACACTGCAAGAATAGAACAGAAGATTTTCATCTTTTGTCATCGACGGGAGTATTCCAGCTATTTCTCCGTTACGCCCAATGCAAGCCTTGTAGTTTGCCTTGGTGTCCATTACCCAGGTGGGGGTAGGGTTCTCGTGAAATTTTGTAAAATGACCCTCAAAGGGTCTTACCTAGTGGACGCGGCAACCAATGATTTCTATCCCCAAAAAGGTACCAACTTTAAAACAAAGTAATCAATATTCTCTCTTGAGATTTAATATACGAGAGACACTAGCTTGAAAAAGATTGAAAGGCCTTCTACTTCTTGAAAAGGAGGTTTATTTACCGGCATTTTTTCGATTTTCGAGTGAAGAGAATTCTATTTGTTTTGAAAATTAGTGCAAGTACACCAGTTTCAAAAAAGGTTGTCATAGCCAGAGGAGACAAGCAATAGGCGATAGGTCTTTCCAAGACGGAAAGGAATTATGGGCATAAAAGCAAACACAAATAATCGAGGCGTTTAAAATGGTTTCGTCGACTACAAACAACATTCAATATCTCAACACTAAGCTCCATGTTCTTGACGAGAATAAGAAGCAGAAACACAAGTCATTCCAGCTATTCTTGGATCTTGGAATGGCCTATCTCCTATCGCTCATTTCCTATCGCCTACTGTTCATCATCTTTGGCTCCGACAACTTTTTTTGAAATAGGTATAAGACTTATATGACCTACCATCCACTTTCAGGCACCGTTAAAGGCATAACCATCTTCATCACCTGTAAAATCAAAGTTCATTGCTTTAAATTACAGGCTTTAGTTTTATCAAAGGAAAGTGTCCTTCATGGTCTCTTGGTTTTATAAGGTGCACTCTGTTTCCAAACTGTTGCGTATAGTTGCCTTATGTCGTCCATTGTTACATACCATCACTTAATGCAACCCTATGCCATCCAGAGTGCCAAGCCTTACTTCATATGTCACGTAATCATTACCAGAAACTCGCCCAAAGTGCCTCAACATTTTCTTTAAAATATCTAAAATTTTGCTAATGTCGCTTTTATTAAATCGTCCACTGTTCCACTTCATCGCGGTGACCTTAGAACCCAGAGAAGGTCTAAGACTGCTTTACACAATACACAGAATATAAAATAATATATAATTGTATCATATATTTGCAAATTCTTATAAACCTCGATTTCGGCGTAGGATTCTCCTTGGAAGACATGTCCTCCATCCTCCACCAGGTAACTGATCAGCTTTCCCGCTGAAGGTGACCTTAAAAATAAATAAATGAATAACTAAAACAACTTTAGTTATAGAGGGTAGCACTTAACAGTAATTCAAGTGACAAAAACCCTGTGGCACTTTTTTAACGTCTCTTAAGTTGAAAGGGACGGTACCGCCATTAAAGGCAGTACCTTCTTAGTTATTTTAAGACCCTGAATGTTGGTCCGGCCGGGACTTGAACCCACGATCATTCGCACGACAGACCGATGCTCTACCAACTAAGCCAATCGGCTGGCGGTTAAAAATAAAGTTATTTGTACGAGTTGTTTTGTTTGCTTTTGTTAACAACACAGTTGCAGTGCTTCATGGGGACAAACGGAACCTGACCCACTCCTCCCCTCACTCCCCTTCAACCTAATTATGGAATGTAGCAGCTGTTCGTGTGCACGCATATCTCACGTGACTTCTAGCTCCAGACCAGTGACTCGTAGAATCTCAATCAAACTTCAACTTACACTCAGCTGATGTAATATATTCATAAAATCTATTGTGGTCTATTGTCGTTCTATCCATTGTATTATGTGTTGTTCATTGTATTTTTATGAATATAATACATCAACTGCGTGCTCTGTAGACTCTCCCCTTACAGGAAAGTCTCGTTTAATGTCCCAGTTACCTTAGTACAGTTGGATCGTTCTCTTTCTGGAAGACACAAGTTTTGCTTCCTATCGTCATACGGTATCTAAAAATGAAAGAAAAAATAGTTCTAATGCCTTTCGGGAAAGAGTCCATCTTAGAGTTTGTTTGCCGTCCAATGGAGCCTTCTCCAAGGGACCGTGAGCTCAGTTCATTCACTATTTAAGTGATGTGATGCATCGTTCAAGCGAGTTTGGAGTCAAATTCCTAGAGCTCAATTGCGCGCAGGAAAACAAAAGGTGCTAAATGCAATCGCTGTTTACCACATCATTGTGAGGCTCGAGATGTATCTGCATAGAGCAGATTTCGTATGACTGTGAAAAAGTCGCGGCACGAACACGGCGCGGACACGGTCAAGGTGCAGCAAGGAACTTCAAAATTCTAGAAAACATCACGGTCGCGGCAAGGCACGCTTACGGCACTGACCGTGCCGCGACTTTTTCACAGTCATACTTAATCTGCTCTATGATATAACAATAATACATGGGGTCCATGAGAACGAAGACGTTCGGTGAAAATTATGCATGGACGAGGCAGATGCAGTTTTCTTCCCGTTGTGTCTTTTAATAGCTTAGACGATGAAGGGATATCGCAGAATACCGCTGTACGTCTAGATTAAACACTCGTTTTTTCAGGGTTAGTCTCATTTCAGTGTCAAAATATTCATAAAACCAACGATAAAACAAAGGATAAACAACTACAACAAAACGAACACTTTGAAATAGGCTATTTCCGAGTTCTCGAAAATGATGCATGCAAGCGAGGCTTTGTGCGAAATCACTCTTTGTGGCGTGAAACGACTGACTTGTTCTGTTGTCACTCTTTTCTCTATGACTTGTTCGCAGTTCACTCGTAAAAATAAACCTTTAAGCAACAGAAAAAGTCAAAGAAATATCAGTCGTTTCGCGCCACAAAGCGTGATTTCGCACTAAGCCTCGCCTTCATCCATCACTTTCGAGAACTCGGACGTGGCCTATTCCACGGATCTTCACTGAAACACGTGAATATTCTACACAAAAACGCCAGCCCTGCAAAACAGAAAATTCCAAACTGAAGTATTTTTATCTTCAAATCTTAACTTACGATGAGACTTCTTCCTTCATGTACGAGGTGTTGCTGCTGCCATTGAAGGACAAGAGAAGGCCGCCATCACTCATCCTGTTACAAAAAGACTGAGTTATACTTTTCGTAACTTCTAATGCACGCTTAAAACATGTTACCCCCTTCCTCAGCTTTACCTATCGGCAAGTACCCCCTCCCCCTATAGATCCCACTGTGCTAGCTTAGCAGTCGGCTACAGAGTTCGCACTACTAGAAGATTATAAAACTCCAGGTGGTTTCCAGTAGTTTTCCAGCGTATAAATATAAAACTTCAAGGACCCTTAACTTTGAAATTTCACGTCAGACAATTCAATGACACTTATTCTAAAATTTAACCTAATACTAATGGAAAATTCCAGGAGTTTTCCAAATTTTCCAGGAGTTTTCCAGGAATTCCAGAAGAAATGAAGCTTTTCAGCTTGGGCGTAATGTTAGTTATACCCATGCATGTCAGGCTACGAAATCGGAATCAAAACAATACGTCATATCTTAAATTACCTGTGAGTCTCAACTTCTACGGTCGAGTCATTCATTTTTAAGAAATATGATCCCGGACCAGATCTTGTTGCCTTTAAAAAAAAAAAAATAAATGAAGTTATAACGCCGTGCACATCATGTACTACACCTTTGTCTCAAAGTGTGTCAATCAGCTTTTTATACACCTATTTCAATAAAGGTTGTTGGCCTGAAATCTTAGATCTGAAACCGAGAGGAATTGAGGGCACGAGCTTTGAATTTAGTCTTAAATGAAGCTTTACTTTCAAATTCAGTTTAATATTTTAGTAGTTTGCAATCATTAAATAGCTAAATACGACACCACTTTTGTCTGGCTCAGATTTCAGATTTCAGATCGCCGACCGACAACCTTTTTCGAAATAGGTGTACATGAAGAAAAGTACTGTACACTTATGCGGTATTTGAATCCTTCGTAAATCAGCTCAACGTCTTCAGAGTTTCCAAGAAAATCCTCTGGTAGAATCTGTCCTCTAGAATAACAAGGAAAAAATTTAATTCTTAAATTCTTTTCCCTAAATTCAACACGATAGATAAACAAGGTTTCAGCTGCAGAGCAGTCGTAATAATAGTGTCCGGAATAAGAGTGTCCACGATTTCTGCCCATGCGGGCTTCTAAGGAAACAAAAAGGCCCCTCTCATACACCTTTTCAGATTGGGCGTAATGTCTTCCCATTTCAGGTCACGTGTCATTCCCTTGGGTTTTATTTCTTGGTTTAATTGGTACGCTTGAGAAGATACATTAAGGTTTGAAATGGGGAAGACATTACGTTACAGTTGAGAAAGTCTCATCCTCAGGAACCCAGGGATAAAATTCTGTCACTCGTTTCTCGCTACCAGAAAAAAATACCCCTGGGAAAAAAGTCTTTTAGAGCTCGTTCCGGAAGTTTAAATTTAAAATTCGGCGTTCAAAAATCCCACCAATAACAGATCAGACACTGCTGACCGTTATTTGTCTAGACAAACCAATCAGCACTAAGTATGGCTAGACAAATAAATTAACCGTTGGCAATGCCTGCTCTGTTATTAGTGCGATTTTTGAAAGCCGATTTTTATATTTCGACTTTCGGAACAAGCTCTAACAGACTTCTTTCCCAGGGGAATTTTTTTTTGGAAGCGAGAAACAAGCGACAGAATTTTACCCCTGGGTTTCCGAGGAAGAGAAAGTCTATTCAAACAAAAGTTTTGGACAAAAAGAATACATGATGCCTGAAACCTGTGAAGCGAAAACCATTATGGCGGCTGTACTGACATCTCCACTGCAGTAGCAACAAGAATTACGTTACCTTTCAACCGCATTCTTAAAGAGAGCAAACTTTTTGGAAATCGCAGCATCAGCAATGTGAATAGCCCCGGAAATGACTCCTAGGATGGTGTCTGGTTTCTCTGCTTGGACTCTCTCGGCAATGAGACCATCTAGCCAGCCAGTGTTGAATGTGTTGTTTAAGAAACAGTCTTGTTGAAGGAGTTTGATCAGGAACTCGACTGTCGTACGGAAGTCTCCTCGTATTGAGATCTCTTTCAGTGCCAAGACAAGATTTCTATACAGAACAGAATGACGCGATTACTAGGATGCAACACCAAGTTACCTACTGAGCATCATGTACAAAAGTAACAAAGAAATCAGCCACCACTCACCACCACCAGCAGCAGCAGCAACATCAACAGCATCACCACTACTACCACCTTTAACATCACCACGCACCACCCCCATCATCGTCATCACAATCACAATCACCATCATCGTCATTATCAACATCAACAGCATCACCACTGTCGCCAGTCATTACCACCTTCAACACCACCACGCACCACCACCACGCACCACCACCCCCACCACCCCAACACTACCACCCCTATCACCCACCACTCCACCACCATCACCCACCACCAACAGCAACCACAAGTGCGACAAGAACAAGAACAATCGCAGCCGGCACAGCCACAACAACAAAATTATGACAGAAACAAATCTGGCAAAGTTTTACCTGAAACACGACAATCAAGACTAGGAAA
Organism: Stichodactyla helianthus; assembly: GCA_015163945.2. Taxonomy (NCBI): domain Eukaryota; kingdom Metazoa; phylum Cnidaria; class Anthozoa; order Actiniaria; family Stichodactylidae; genus Stichodactyla; species Stichodactyla helianthus. The sequence goes on along the minus strand of WUAP02192107.1, from coordinate 13,631 downwards.
TTTACAAATGTGTATAAAACACGATCAGTTTGAAAAGAAAATACAAAAAAGCATCTGGTGCACGTGAAACACACACAAACAACCAACCAAATTTCCCAAAGTTCCTGAAAGGTGTCTGAAGCCATATACCCGATTACATTACCTCCTCGCGTCTTCTCTGTCTTCGCCCCAAGCAAAGCAATGTCCAAACTGTGAGTCTGCATATTCATGTAGTCCTCCAGATGCAGCTACACTGAAATATCCCCAGACGTTCTTCATACTGCGAAAATTCAGCTCTTGGACGGTACCACTGCTGGGTTTGAAACCCTTAGAAAAAAGACAAACAAATCCGGAGAATATTCAGACATGTGAATGACTTTTTCAAAAGATCGCGGGCTAACCGAACAAGTCAATTTGGGTGCAATATTTTTCTAATTGAGATCATGTGCCATAACATTAGGAACTATTTCTTTATCGTTTAAGCTTAAAGAGCTACATTAATATGGATGAACTTGAACTAACAAAGAATCTCATACGCTGCTTTCTTACGACCCATAAAGCATTTTGTTTTTGGGTCATTTGCATCAAGTTTGAGGGGCATTTTGCGTGAACACTCACCTAACTTTTCTCCCTCAGTTGCGCATAAGGATTTGTTTGCATGAACACACGTTTATTTCCAATGAGACAATTTCAAGCGCAGTGAAGGATAATAAGCTATTGTATTGATGCAGAGTGCCTCTCAAAGTCAAAAATAAGAACCATATACATACCTCATCCGGGTTCTCCGCAGTGATTCTAGCTGCTATCACGTGACCCTTTGGTTTCTTACACTCTGTTGTGCTGACATAATCCAAAGAAAGATTCATCAAAGAGAATTCAAGAACATTCTAGAAAATAGTATTGCCTCAACATAAAAATTCTGTGCATCATTGAATTCAAAATGACCAGCCATTAGCCATTATGGACCTTGCTGTGTGTAATATTTTCTGTAATTCAAGCCACGTGTCTTACCATCCGTTACATCTACCAGTGAACAGTCGCGAACAGACACATGTTCTGTCGCGCTGTTAAACTTCAAAGTTTTAGCCGTCAAAGTTCAATGTTTCTCTTACCTACTAAAGTACGATTCTATAAATAAATGAAATTTAGTGAGTTTCTAGACTTGATTCCGCATATCTTCTGAAAGGATGGAGAAATCTTGGAGTTTGACGGTCTTAAAATTCCTAGTTTGAGCGAAAAACTTTGAAGTTTCGCGTCGAACCAAAACATATATAGTTGGGACTGTTTAGGGCAGACACAACAGATGCAATGGGATAAAAGGTTTTTCCAAGATTGTAAATTCACAACTTCAGAACACAGACGGTGGCTTACTGGTCAAAATCGATGTTTTCATTGCCAAATGCGGATTTTCCATACAGCACTCGAATTTCCTTAATTCGATGAAGAGGTAAACCCATGGCTACCTGCAAAAAGAGATGCAAAACTATTCTCATTTGTTGATCCATTAATCCTATGTCCATCTATCTATATTCTACCATCGGTATTTTCATCTACTCAATTGCCCATGCTTTTTGCGATCAGTCAGTCATTCAGTTTTTTCGTTTCCTAACAGTCTTTTGACGATGTTTTAAGCGATGAACGACTAGACCGGTTTTTAATCAATATTACAGTCTGTTTCACGACCTCGTCCACCCTTGGAATTACATAACAAGAAACATTCCTCCCTCCCCTCCCCTCTCCCTCCCTCCCTTCATCCATCCTTCCATTTTCATTCCATCTTTCCTTCCATCCTTCCTTTTTTAAGAAAACCTCTCTGAAAGAAATCAACCTCTAACCTGAAGTTGGGCAGCGGGTAGATTAATATCACTTATATACTCTGTACACGGATGCTCAACCTGCAAATAACGTCCACATAAAGAGTAGTAAGTATGGGCTATACTGTAGCCAGTGGAGGTATGGAGAAGAAGATTAAAGTGACATTTTTTAATGAAAACTACCTTCTTTTTCTATAGAGCTCAGAGCAAACATTTTGTATGAGAAAGGGAACTCTGACTCATTAATGGCTTTCGTCATATCAGCCAATCGAAAAGAATGAAGACCCAAGCCAACCAACAAATCACATTGCTTGAACACAAACTGCGCGGGAAAAATGCGGCCTATTCGAAGCCGTACTGTAGCTGCACGGTACTACGCGTTGCGATTTGATAATTTAAAAGAAAACAATAGGAAGTCATTTTAGTGTTGTTGCATATCGTACCGTGTACGTGCTGTAAGTCAGTACCCTACGTTTCCCACTCATACGATAACCATTCTTATGGGAAGCCATTTCAGTGTTACTGCATACCGTACCGTGTACGTGCTGTAAGTCAGTACCCCACGTTTTCCACTCATATGATAACCATTCTTATGGGAAGCCATTTTAGTGTTACTGCATACCGTACCATGTACGTGCTGTAAGTTAGTACCGTACGTTTTCCACTCGTATTAAAACCACTCTAATGTACCTGAAGTCTTGGATTGAGTTCCAGAAAATAATAGGTGTCATCGCTTGCATTGTATAAATACTCGACGGTACCAGCACTAACGTAGCCCACCAACTTTGCAATTTTTACAGCATCCTAAAAAAAAATAAAAACATAGAATTTTCAATCCGCTTTTAAAATTACTTGACCAAGATGAGACAGCAGAGGTATGACTTTTGGCCCTCTGTCCATTAAGATAAAAATTGCCCAACCAAACCAATGGGAGATTATTTCAATCAGTAGTTTCTTAATCTCATCCATAAATACGTTTTCGAAACGCTTTGATTTCGTCTTGCCGAAAGTGCACCAAAAGCTTTGCATTTTCAAATTTTTCCTCTTTGGAGAGCGTAGTTTCCAATGTCCGTGTTCTCGATGAAAGTGATCACCGTTTTCAGACCGTTTCAGTGTGGACGCAAGGCTAAAGGCCTTTATAACTTTTTCAAGGTAATGAATTAAATTTCAGAAAATTTTGTTTAATATATATGGTACAATTTAGGGGTGAAAAACCATTTGTTGCCACGCCCACCAGGATGAGCTTTAGATAACTTATTGTAATGTTCAACATCTGAGACAAGCGCCTTTGCCACCTTATACACAACTATTTCAAAAATCGTTGTCTCAGCCGAAGCAACAGTTAACACTCCAAGACTGCCAAGGATTTCGGTAATTTTACTCATAAATCATGTTTACAGTATTAGTATTTCCAAAGTATTCGGTTTAATACCTGAACTACCACTGCAGCTTGCCAGAAATATATGTCACAAACGCATGCAACCAAAATATACTCTAGATGAATTAATTTTGAGAAAAATTACAAAAATCCTTTGCAGTCTTGGAGTGTTGACTGTTGCCTTCAGCTGCGACAATAGGTGTATATGGGAGCCCCCACCCCCCAGGGTGAAATGTATGCGTTGTCGGTTGGGGGAGAGATATAAAAATTAAATGTAATGTTCTTATGCTTACTTCTTCCATTTTTCTGAAGGTCTCACTTGTAGATACTGTTGTAGGAGCTTCTTCTATGATCTTCTGATGTCTCCTTTGCACTGAACAGTCTCTTCCAAAAAGAGACACAGCATTGCCATATTCATCTGCAAGCAACTGTACTTCCAAGTGTCTGGCACTAAAAATAAGAAACGTTATCTTAATGATTATAACAACAAACTAATAAATATACCCATGCATTTTGTGGGCGATGTTTACTATTTCATTTTTTGAGTATTATTTCTTTCTTTCTTTTTTCCTTTTTCTTTTCTTTTTTTTGACATTACAATTTTTTCTAAAAATGTTTCGTAATGAGGTTCATGAATACCCTCCTTCCCGAAAGAAATTACTTCGGTTTAGTGGTGCCACAGGAACCATGAACACCCATAAACAGAAATGCCAAAAGAGAGAGTAAAAACTACTTACTTTTCAGCAACTTTCATTACAAAAATTGGTGAGCTTGGAACTTCAATTTGAACCTGAGAAGTACATTATTATGTTAATAAATGTGATGGCAATGTATTGTGAAAATAATGTGAAAGGCATTTTTTTCCATGTGAGACAAACAAAACAATACAATACAAAAGGAATAACTCCCCCCTAAAAGTCCATAACTAGTTATAGACTTCCCCCCCCCCTTTCCTTACTCTCTCCCCTCCCCCCTCATAAAAGGTCATTATGAGAATGGTTTATACCTGTCTAAAGAAATTTGCAAACTCATCATCATTGCTGGCTTTACGAATTCCCTTTCCACCACCTCCTTCTGATGCTTTGATCATGACTGGATATCCAATGGTTCTGGCACTCTAAGAGAAATAACAGTAGAGAGCTTAAGCAAAAGGCGTTTTTTGTCAACACAGACGTCAGAATACCGAGGAAGACTACATCGAGAACGCCGTTTATGGCGCGAATTAAGCGCGCAGCACGGACGTGTGACGCCTCTTAGTTTTGTTTCTTTACAATTTACCAAAGACATTTTTTTACTATTTTGACGATCTAAAATGAAAAGTTATCAAGTATAAAACGATACTCTTTGTGTAAAATTATACACAATAGAAAATTTCGGAATACAGACGATGAAAGGAAAGGAAACAGCGACTTACATCTTTCACGTTTTACACTTTCAATGCGGATGGGAAAGCTATAGTTTTCAGGTCAGTGACCTGACGTTACGGACGTCATGACGTCAGGAATCCTGTAAATTCACTTCTGTTTGCCGTCCGTGACTCAAAAACGCCTGGTGCTTAAGCTCTCTAGTGTTTCACTTAACACTCCAAGTGCCCATAGCCCATCTTACAATATTCTCAGTATTGATGTATTGGCTGTTGAATGACCCAGAAATCTTAAGTTGAGTGCTAAACTCCCCCTCACCCTATACCCTCCCACCCTCAAATGTCCATTTCCTTAGTGACCAAATTGTTTGACCATGGTTACGCAATGTAAGTTTTTTTTAGGAAAATCCTACTTTGATTAACCAACCTTCAGTCCTTCATTAACATTCTGTACACAACCTTTCTTATATATGTCTTCAGGTACTGTTATCACAATCCCATTCTCTAGATCACTGTCTCTGAGGAGAATCCCTGACAACACGAGAACATAAGTTTGTTGTGGAAAAAAATGGAAACAGAGTTTGAAAAACTCTCACTATGAGCTGTATTAATACCATGTCATGGTGCCATTTTGAAGCATTTTCATTGATCTTGTACACTGCAGTTGGGTCTGACAATGAATTTTGTCAATTCTGTGCAGTGACAAGTAGCATATACTTTAATGCTTCCAAGTCATATAAAATCTACTTAACCTTATATTGAAGGTGATTATTCTTTTTATACATTGTCAGTACAATCCTTTCCCTCTAGATGTTTCTACTATCCCCCTTACATACCACTGCCACTCCAAGGGAGTGTTGGGATACCAACAGTCTGGGCCACTATTGATGATGCTATTTTGTCACCAAGAGCCCACATTGCTGATTCTGGAGGGCCTGGTAATAAATAATGAGAATAAAAAATAAGGGGCTTTAATGGGCATAGTTGATCAGTTATTTAATTTTGGATAGTCTAAGGATGCTGAATCATTGCATCTTTCCTGACTGTTCTTTAAATTAGGTCAAATGACGTGCATTCTGGTCTACCTATCAACTATTTCAAAAAGATTGACAGGACAAAGTGGCAAATCACAATTGGTGATTAGTGATTTAAGGTGTTCACTGATTATTGCAGGCATAAATGTTTAGGTATTTAAGAAATGAATATGAAGAAATTATTAAATGCCTTACAGTTCCTTTTGGTCATGCAATCACTAATCACCTGTCTATTGCCATTCACCCCTTGAACCTTTATTTTGAAACAGCTGTATATCTTCATGTAGGTTAGTTGTAATGGAGCTAAGACAATCACATAACTCATGTTTACCACATTAGGAAAGACCCATTAATGTTATTGCACTTTATAATGTAGATAAAATTAATCAACTTAACTCAATTTAACAAGAAGACTTTTATACTAGCAAGAAAAAATGACGATGTTTTGTTGTCATCATGACAACATGATCAAGTCAAAAATCAAACAAACTTTAGAATCTTCAATATAGCAAAAACCTGGAACAAATAGGTTAAGTAGACAGCTTTGCTTGAATGGAGTCAGACTGTACATTTAAGCAAGGCTTCATTTTCTGGATAAATAACATCTCGTAAATGAGACAGTCGAGTTTACTATAATACATTTTTTCAGGACAGAAAAACTGCCCTGAACATCTCTGCAATTGGACCTATGATGACAACAAAATGTCCTCATTTTTCTTGCTACAGTCTTCTTGTTAAATTGTATCTCAAAAGTTCTTCTTAACATTAAGATAACTCAATTTACTAGTAACAAATACATGATTCTTTATGTTTTAGGAAATCATAGGAATAATGGCAATTGATGTTTATTTTTAAGGTATTGGCAAAGGCCTGTGATCATGGGGCAAACAATTAACTTACCTATAAAAGTAATATCATTTTTAGCCAGCAGCTCTGGTAATTTAGGGTTCTCTGAAGCATGACCCCAACCAGCCCACACAGCCTGTACAAAAATAGCAAAAGATAGAGGCATATTTCCATTTCAAATTTCTTTTTTTTAACCATTTGAAAGTAATGGAAAACCGACCACCCCATTTACCCCTGCATCACAAATCTGAAAGGAATGGTTAACCCCTTTCAGAATTATTTTCCTGTATCTTTTAGGGTATAGCAAGTTTTGTTAGCTTTGAACTAAAATATTCAGCAATTATTGGAGCAGCTTGAGCATTATATTATGAATTAGCTGTAGGGCATTCAGCCAATCAGAATTGTGATAGTGAGTAAACTGTATAATAAATAAGATTATAGGATGTACCTGGACTGGTAACCTTTTGGCAATATCCACAATTAACTCAACATTGGCGTAATTATGGTTATTTGTCCCCCCTGGAACTGGGACATAATGGTCTGCCATCTTGATGTACTCTGCATTGGCCTGGAAAATTGACAAGTGAGAGATAAATAACTCAAATGTCGGCAATAAACCATATACATCCCAAGGGCCATAGGCCATAGGCCCTCTGAATGTGCTTATTGCCAACGTTTGAGGTATTTAAGTGTCTTATTTCATACTTGAGAAGGTTTTCACAACACGGCAATTTTCGAGAGAAAAACAGTTTGATAATACTTCTGCATATTCATAGTTGATAATTACATCATAGTGAATGCTTTGACTCATCCCATACATGGAGGAAGGGATGCAAAGAGATCTCCTGATGACTCTTGAGGTCGCAAACTTTTGAGCTGGGAGGGCATGGTTGACAAAAAGCCAAGGTCTCACCAACAGACTGCTAAAAGAGTGGTCTTTGGCAGATGCGCTTCGCACAATCCTGCCTTCGGACACAATGAGTTTGTAATGAACTCCTCATTACAAATTCAAGGGTTATATCTAGTTATAGACTGGGTATATAACTAGACATAGCCCTCATTAACATATTCACCAGGATATATCAGAGACACATCCTGATGAATAACAAAGAAAACTGTGTCAAGTATGAAATAAATCATATTACAGATTAGATTAATGAGCAATTCAGCCAAGCTGACCTTCATATATAAAGAAAGCCAATTAAAGTCAACCAATCAAATTCAAGTATTCTGGAAGATATTTGGAGCACCATCTGGACTAAACAAAATAATCTTACTACACAATAAACAGGGGCCACCCAAAATATGTGTCCAGTAGATCCCATACAGCAATTCCCAAAGCAGTTCAATTTGGAGGACAAAACAATGGAATATTTTCAGTCTTTGATTCTCAGGAGAATAAGATTCCATTGGTTTTTCCTCCAAATAGACCAATTTAGCTTGGGTGTAATGTTTTCCTATTTCAGACCACATGTCATTCCCTTGGGCATTGTTTCTTTTGTTCCATGGTAATGCTTGAGAAAATAAAATTAATTAATACGAATGAGCTTTAAAAAGAATAGTATTCTCAAGGGAATGACACATGGTTTGAAATGGGAAAACATTACACCCAAGCTAAATTGGTTTATTGAACTGCCTTGGGAATTGCTGCAAGGGGTCTATTGTGTGTTATTTCATTTTAATTTTCCTTAACAGTACATAATAGCCTCATGACATGGCACAGGATAATTGAAAAAATGGTTAATAACTTTATTTCAAACACTCATGACTGTTATTTAGAATAGGGTCAACAACAGACCTAGTCGTAGGATATTTTCAACAATCTAGTTTCATTAAGGAAGATCTTTTACATGTCTGTTACAGGTTAAAGAAAAGGCCAACTGTAGGCATTGAAAAACGATTTTTTAAGTTCGCCTTACACAGGCGAACGGCAGGCTTGCAGACATAGTGTTTTACCCCTTTTGGACTGCAGTTCAACTGTAAATACATAATTCAGGCCTGTAACATGTCTGTAACAAGTCTGTGGTTTTCGTACGGAGGGCTAAAATTAACAGCTGGACTCCCAGACGTATGTACAGCCAGAATTGGCACTTGTCCAGCCTATTTCTGACCTAAAATGCTGTATGTTCACGTGGTCATCACATGTTCACATGGTCATCACATGTCCAGTGAATGACCAGCAGTCATTTTTAGCATACTTTCTTATGTTGAAAACTATAAAATTTGGTCCTTCAATCATGACAAGCTCTTTGGTAGCTAAGCATTCTTGATTCTCATAATTGCCTACCCTTAAGTCTTCTGGTGTAACCATAGTAACAAATTTTATAGCTTTCTCATTTCCAATCATTTCATAAGCCCAACGACGAATTGATCGCATGCACTTGACAGCTGAGATGCCATTATTTGCTATTAGAACCTGCAAAACAAAAGATTACAAGTTAAAGTGCCCCTAATGCCTAGGACCATACTTTGAAAATCTGTTCTTCATAAAGTTTTGAGTAGGACAGTTTAAATTTTGCTGGTAATGGATGAGCCATTTCAAAGTTATAAGACTTATAAGATCTTGATATGTAAATTGTGACGTCATCTGGGTGATTTTCTAGAAAGTAGATCTAATCTATGAAAGGCGCTGTTTGAAAAAAATAAGTCAAAATCCTACAAAGTCACATAGCCAATTGAGGATAATGCTCTGAACATGAAATATCATCTATAATTTGCTTTAGCCTGCTTTTGTATTTATAATGATCACCCCGTTGATGTCATCTCATTTGCATCTGTGGATCTTTAATCCTTTATTACTTGGAAATATGGGGGTGTACAACCAATAAAAATGAACAATATTATCAGAAACGTTATGAAGAATGGATTTTCAAAATATGGTCACAGATGTTAGGGGCACTTTAAAGTTAATATATGAAGCTGCTAGATTTTATGCATGTGAACTTATACTAGCAAGCTTGACAGGGAACTCAGAAAAATTCTGAGCCTGTCTGACAGGAATCAAACCTGTGACCATCAGGATACCGGTGGGATCATGCTCTACCAGTGAGCTACAGAGAGACTAATATAGTAATGGTCACTTTGCTGAGTTCCTGTGAGTTCCTACTGAATATATTTCTATATGGGAATTTCCTGCAAACAAAATATTATCACCATACCTTTTCAATTACTCTTGTTCCTCCATATCTCCTTACAAATTCTGCAGGAGTGACAACCTGAGGAGATAATAGACATATTTTAATCAGGATCATAGATTAAGTTATTTCAGAATTTAGATTAGTTTAAATGATCTTAATGACTTTGCCACTCTAGGTGGCAGACAGAGGGTGTAACAGGTCAAAACTGCTGCCCATTAAATGACAAGGTCCTGAGTGTCTGAGTGTTGTTACAAAAAAAGCAACTAAAAAAATTAACAATTTTATTTTAATGCATCCCAAGACTTGCACCAAATCTACATGATGACAAGAGCTGTCACAGTACTGGAAACTTCAAAGTAATGTTTCAGATCCTGATACAAGTGTCAGTAGTTTAACACTACTGCTCTGGGTGCTGCTCAAGGGTTGAAAAAGTGAGCACCAAGTGTTGTGAAGCTCATTATATTGAATTTGGAATTTAGCTTGGATATTTACAGTACTAGGAAACAAGCACTCAACAAAATAAACTCCTAATTGAATGCAACATTTTTTACAACACACTAGCTTGGTCTCACTTTTTCATCCCTAGAGCATACATACACACCCAGCTTAGAAGTGTGAAACTCTGGATGTATATTGGCCAGACATGCATATCCAAGAATCTAGATTAAGAAATTCCAGTCCAGACTGATGGACAGTCTAGACTGATTGTGGACATGTCAGATAGTTTGTATTTGGTTTCAAATGGTAAATCAAAAACAAGCTTTGACCTGTAATCAGCTGCAAGCTTATAGGAAAACTGGTTACCAATTAGATGCACTTTACATTTAATTTATATTCATTTATTTTTTAGTTATTTAAAATAAAAGGTTCTTTTGGTACAAGCCTGTCTTAGAAGTGCCTCCTGTTCCAAAACACTTGTTGTCACCTAAAATATATTTGACATCTATGAACTTTACATTTGCTTGTCTGTGCCATCCAGCCAAGCCTTTCATATTAGATCAAGCCACATGACCCATTGTTTTAAATTAAACAAATCAAAGTGACGATTGACGTGTTTAAAAGTATCTTCTCATTGTTGATTGGCATCACATACAAAGGGATTTGTTTTGGGGATTATCAGATTGCTGACATAAAATTGTCAAGGATTTTTTTCTTTAAACATGTTATTTTTCAGACGCATTTCTGCACTCATCGGCCAGCCAGTCTTACTTGTTATATAATACCAAATTATTTCTGATATTCACATGTGTAAAATTGTAGGAAATCTTCATGGTATTCACTACTGATATTCCAGGAACAATAGGTGGCCACCCTACTGCAGTATAGAGTGTTTTTTTGCAATTCCCAAGATGATCAAAAGACAAAGGCATGGCGGCCATGTTGGTGGTACAAACAAAAGGACCTAATGAGAAATATTTTGTTAAAAACCAACATGGCTGAGATGACATCAGGTGAACACACTCTATATATTGTCAAGATTCAGGATTTAATACAGCCAAAAATTCCTATTACTTGTCAGATATACCATATCTATCCCCCTTAACAACCTGCCCAGCTGTTAGAAGTGCAAAATAAAACCCTTTTCCTTAATTTCACATCTTAGAGACTTTTACTTTTTAAAACACCTTTAACGCAACAAGTAACCTTTGTACAGCCAGATCATAAGCAAAAATAGTTAAGCTCATAAGCTTTGATTCTTATAAACTCACTACCCAAATGAGTATGATCACAAAATAGACAGAGATTGCAGATTAACATGACGTTAAAATGAAATTCACCCGATCAACTCACATTATTATCCCTGAAAGAATTCGGGTTTCCATCAATCTTCATTTGAATTCCAAGTCCATCTTCGCTGAGGTCAGAGTCATCAGACGTGGACATGATCCTTGATCCACTAAAAAGGAGTGTGTAGGATAACTTAACTAAGATGCTGGCTTTTGAGCGAACAAACTAACAGTGCATAAATATCGGTCAAATACAGAAATAAAATGGATTAAGATATCCCAAGCATGAGAAATCCAAAGTACTCTGCGTGCATTTTTGCACAGAAAATATAAGCTTAAGATTTAAGGTGTCGATTGGCTAAATCTAATACTTAACCTACTGTCAATTGTTTTTGCATGGTTCGTACGTGAGAGAAACCTTGTTCCAAAACATTCGACTTGCAAAATTTCATGCCTCTAAAAACTAAATGTTGGTCATTATCGATCGCGTTCTTTTTTCAGTTGTTTTCTTACCTCGAGAGCTTGCTGTACTTTGTCTTGGATATACCAATCCAGTGAATGCATCAGGTGATCTCGTGCCACTTCTAGAAACGATGCACGAAAACAGTCCAGTTTTAGTTACACCACAGGTAGCCCAACCAAGGGAGAGCCTGCGATCATACTCGAACAATGCATGAAGGCGAGGCTTCGTGCCAATAGGCCACTTCCGAGTTTTCGACAATGATGCATGAAGGCAAGGATTCGTGCGAAATCACGCTTGGTGGCGCGAAAAGACTGACATTTCTTTGACTTTTTCTGTTCCTTAAAAAAATTATTTTTACGAGTCAACTGCGAACAAGTCATAGAGAAAAAAGTAGTTACAACTGAACGGTAAGTCGTCTCACGCCACTGAGTTGGATTTCGACGAAACCTCGCCTTCACAGGGACGGCGTAGCAGTTTTTAAAGTGTATGTGTGTGTGTGGGGGGGGCCGGGGGGGCTAAGCTATTTCCCACCTAACCCTCCCCTATCATTCTAATTTTTTCACTTTTTATCGTTAAGAAATTAAAGGAAAAAAAAAAAAAGAATTCTCAAAAAGTGTGATGGCTCTAGCCCCCCAGCCCCCCCGGCTCCGGCGTCCCTGCTTCATGCATCTTTTTCGAGAACTCGGAAATGGCCTATTGAAAGAGAGATTCCTTTATCCATTATCCATTATACCTTTCGGTCTTACCTTCGATGATTCAACCTTTTGAACCCGACAACGTTTTTTTAATTTGGTGTATACGTATAAAATATGACAAAGTAAGCACCGCTAATAATCGATATTGCGCTCTTTCATTGCTGCGTACAATTACACAATTTTAATGTTTGTTTGTTTGATTGATTGATTTTGGACGTTCGCCGAGAGAAATTGCATGACGACGCGTTTCACTTATTTCACCAATTTTATTGAATGAACTTTTTGTGCAATTTCTGTCTACGCCATATATATATATATATATATATATGCAGTTTTGCTGATGAAGGCTGAATGGCCGAAACGTCCAATTAAACAGTATCTAAGTTACAAGTTGATCGTCTTGGCTTTCTCTTTATTTTACTTATATATATATATATATATATATTTAATACGATTTTTACTGTGTCTAGTCTAACATTACTTTATATATTTCCTTCCTTTTTTCTTCTTCACTCCGTCTCTTCCATTTCCTCCATTGAAACTGAACGATGCTTGCCCTGGCTACTGAGCTGCACAAAGGTACTTTAATACACCAGCTACTGAACATGCGCAAACCGTCCTTGAGTCCTCGTACCCAGAGCTCCTCAGTTTCGTTCCTCTCTTAAGTAGGAAGGTAGCCAAGGAATCCTGGGTATACGAGAATGCAAGTTGACTGTTCGATGACATGAACCCCTTCCTGTTTAAGAAATAAACTACGGATGTAGTCAAAATATACCCCTTGCAGCAATTTCCAACGCCGTGAAGGACAAAACAATGGGATACTTTTACATGAAAACAGTCTTAAATTGTCAGTAGAGTAAAATGCTATTAAAGATTTCCGATCATAGCGGCACAAACGCTTTCAAATTTGTCATTAATACTACCAAATATCCAAGCAGTATATAAAATCTATTTTTTACTTGTTGAAATGACGAAACTGAATTGTGTATTTACTCTGGCCTGCGCATGTCTATAGCTTTCATGACGCCTCCTGCATGGAGCAAAGCTAGAAAGGACTAGTAGTTTCTGATAGAGAGAAATCGTTTTCTACTGATCATAGCAAGGGGTTAATCTTGTTGGTAGTGGTCATGTTTATCCTGTTTACAGTTTAGTAGTTTAGTAGTTTTTCAGAATTTTTAGGGGGGCGGGGCTCATT
>WUAP02191996.1:0-21791 GCA_015163945.2 Stichodactyla helianthus | reverse complement strand
GGGGGGGTGGTGGTGGTGGGGGTGGGGGGGGTGGTGGGGGTGGTGGTGGTGGTGGTGGTGGTGGTGGGGGTGGTGGTGGTGGTGGTGGTGGTGGTGGTGGTGGTGGTGGTGGTGATGGTGATGGCAATGGTTGGTGGTGGTGATGGTGATGGTGATAGTATAGTGGTAATGGTGTGGGGATGCTATTGGTCAGTGATATGTTAATAAGTGCATTAAAAGGAGAAGAGTTCAAATGATGGTAGCTGTGAACATATACACTAATTTCAAAAAAAAAGGTTGTTGTAGGATCAATTGACAATTACAAATAGGAGACTGCAATGGACGTCGGTACTTTTGATTGCAATTCATTTATTCATGGTTTCAGTCACTTGATACCACAGTACAACTTTCCATACTGTCTTCAGTTCTGCAGGTGAATGTGTGTGTGTGTTGGTGTATTGTTCTCATGTGAGTAATAATTCACTAACATCCCTTGTGGTCTCCTATTGTCAATAGCCCACTTTCCATATTTTGGTTGAGTGATCACACACAACAGTATCTAGATCGAGGGTCTGGGGAAACAAAAGAATAATTACGATTATTTCATTGTTTCCCTGGAGTCTCGATTCAGTTCTTATTGTGTGTGATCACTCAACCAAAATATCAAAAGTGGGCTATTGACAAAGTTTTTTGAAATAAGTGTATATGCTAGATGACAAGATGATGGTAGTGAATCAGATGTTGCATAGCAAATCTTTCAAGTTTACTTACATGGGCTGCATCTGCATTCTTGATGATTTTGTTGGAGGGTGGTAGGCAGAGTAGCTGTCAAAACCTCCAATATAGTCAACTGATGACAAAGAAAATAAATAACCAAAGCTTAGTTGTCAGTGTAAAGGAAGTGGATGACCTCATATTTTATCTTTCAGGAACCTAGTTATTAAGGATCATTCATTATTGATGCTGGGGGGAGGGGCTGGAATGATAACAAGAATGAAGGAAAGGGGGAATATCAAAAATTAATGACAAGATCAGAAAAATCATGCATAGAGAGTGAGCGAGCGAATTCTATAACAGTCATTTATTATCAGTCTGAAAATGAAAATGGAACAATTTGATTTGTTGCTGAGAGGACTGAATTTTTTCATCCAGACCTCTCGGCAAAAGTTACAGACTGTTTTCGAAAAACAGGGGGTTGGGGGTTGGGGTAAGGCGATATCTTAAAAATTAAAGAGAGAAATTGAATAGGAATCACAGGAGAAGACACAAGACCAAGAGAAAGTCAAATAAATATGCAAATCTTAGAATAAGTGAAAAATGCATTCCTCTAACAGTTTAGTATGGACAAAAAATATTAAAAAAGGATGAACATATATCATTTTGCTTGTATTTCAAGGGTATATGCTGGATATCATGAATATAAAGTTAATGTAAAGTTAAGTATATTTTTACATGGTGTTCAATTGAACATTATTCATTTATGACATGCATTTGTTATCTATTACACCAACGTAGTCTATACTGGGGAGAATAAAGAGAAAAATAACATTAAGCCCCTGGTGGGAATCGAATCCCACGTCTTTGGTATACTAGTCCGATGTGTTAACCACTACACCACAAGGACCAACCACGCTAGAAATGCAGCTGGACAATGTAATGCATGTGGCAACCATAGGGGATCCCAGGGCGTTATTTTTCTCTATGGGTATGTAGTCTATACTGGTATAATCACTAGTTGTTTGTTTCTATTTACATCAGTTTTTACTTGGGTGAACCAGCTTAGTCTAGTCTGTTATATTTAAGTAGCCTGTGCTTTATCCTAGGTTAATCAGCAAGGCCAAAGCTATAATGTTGTCATACTCACAATGATCATCATCTTCATGGTATGTTCTTACAAACCAACAGCCAAGCCAGAATCCAATGAACTATCAAAACGAAAACAAAGTAATCAAAACCAAAACCCAATCATATTTCTCATGTGCTCTTCCATTAGAGGAATGACATGCTGTAACAAAAGGTTTACGATAACTAAATATTTTTACTCAAAGGTTGCAATGGGGCTGTTCTAAGCTTTGTTAATAAGAATGAAAATGTTTTTGTTCCACAAAATATTAATAAAAATTACTTACAGCTAGAATACACTCAGTCCCGCACTGAATTGACTCCACAAACTGGAAATAAATCACAGAAAAATTAAACACAAAAATAAAGTGCAAATTACATTTCAAAATTCAAAGTGTAAGCCACAATTTAATTAACTTTTTACACAGGTGAAGATCATATCTGGTTAAATTTAATTACACTTGAAGCTTGATTTTTAGGGCTTTCATTTTTCAGAATCTGAGCTTGTCATTTTACAAAGAAATTATAAATGTTAGGCTGAGGTATATAATTTGTACTTTAGTACTGAATTTAGAAAATTTATACAACTTAATTAGTTGCCCAAAAATTAAATGTTAATAAGGTGTTTTGACTAATGGGAGAAAATCAATTCCCAAGCACATTATTATATCAATTTATTTCTCACCACACAAAGAATAAAAAGCAAAATATACATGCCATACCTCAAACCTGATAAGGCACCCATCAGGTGACATGACTGTGGATGTTGCAGTAGAATTAGAATTAACACTTCCACACCCTATGCCATTTTTTGACCACCAGCTCTTGTGACCAGTTTTTAAACTCAGCCAGTCTTGTTTCTTTGTAAGATGAAAAAGCAAAAAATAGCATTTTTCAGATAAGTATGTTATTGAATGTATAGGAAATAAACAGTCCTAGTTATGCATTCAACAATTCACATTGGAATCAATGATATACTACAATTTTCCTTAGTTCAAAAATTACAAAGATTGAATATTTTCAGAGACCAAGTTTATGACACATACATGGTTTAATTGTTACCAGTACCTTGGTATCAGCAAAAGTTCATGAGTGTATAGTCTAGCACAATTTTTACTGAGCAGACATCTTTCACATAAAGCGGTCTTTCTGGTGGTCGTCATGACAACCACAACTATTAGTCCATTGTCAAATTTGGACATCATTAAGATCAGAAGTTTGCGGCTTTTTAACTGATTCCCATCTAGCAAGATGAACTAAGTTTACAAATGCATGATTTATACCTTGTATGAACTATTCTTATAAGAGCTGACTGTTAGCATTTAATTTTATTAATCATTTTGATAAACATATGCAAACAAACTACATCTGTATGTACTACATATGAAGATCAAGATAAAATATATATGCTTATAAATAACAGTAAAATTGTCTACTTACGTGTGACACTGATCCAATTTCAAGGTATAGTGCAATTATGGTTAAATTTATTGCAAACCAAAGCAAATTCCACACTGCATACTGCAAATTAGAGTCAAAAGAAAAGAAAAATTCACATCAATAAAAATAATCTTCAAGCACTGACTGGCCCCTACTCTTCTTGAACTTTTCTAAAG
Organism: Stichodactyla helianthus; assembly: GCA_015163945.2. Taxonomy (NCBI): domain Eukaryota; kingdom Metazoa; phylum Cnidaria; class Anthozoa; order Actiniaria; family Stichodactylidae; genus Stichodactyla; species Stichodactyla helianthus. The sequence goes on along the minus strand of WUAP02191996.1, from coordinate 18,354 downwards.
CTCTATGTCATTCTCAAATTTATGCTATAATCCTTTATTCAAAGGCAGACGTTTAAAGTTTTCATTATCACCTTAATATTTAAATACCATTCCCTCTTGCACCATATGTTTCACTTTTGTATAAATTATACACTCCCAAAGGTGGACCAGTGTTGATTTGAATAACAGGACTAAAATTCTTGCATGTCTAGCTGTTCATCCAGCTTTGACAACTAGAAAGTGATAACTAATTCAAAAACTATACGCCTTACGTTTTCGGAAAGAAAATGTTTTCATAACATTTCAGATCACCTTCACCTAATAATAGTTGGAAATGTATATGGATGACATTTTTTATGAGCTGGATGTCTTATTTTTCATTGATTGATTTATTATTTTATTATTAAGTTATACTTGTGAGGATTAGTTACCTTTAAGCTTATATGTGAATAAAAGAATAAAATACCAAGTGAATGACTCTAAATATTTTTGATTGTAAGACGGCATTCCAGCTCAAACAACACAAACAAAAGCTGACAGCAAGCTTATAAACAAGTTGAAAATTGTTCTGCTGTCCCAAAATCGATTATTGAGCTGAAGAAATATTCTCCATGACAGGATTGAAAATCATTGTAATAACAGACGTGAACACCTGCTAATATAGAAAAATAATTCATTCTATACCATTCGATTAGGGTAAACGATGTACCACAAGAGAACTTTGTATAAATACCAGAAGGTGAGATAAAATCAGTAATGGCTTCTCAAATTGTAGTCCTAACCAAACCCAAAATAATTCCGATTCCGATATACCAGAACATTAATATAACTACTACTCAAATATGCTTAAGTGTAGCTGTCTTAAATGCCTCTAAGAACTTTCTGCCGGCTTCAGCTTGAGATTTATGCAAAAAAAGTTAGATTTTGTAAGGAACTAGAATGAGCAGAACGCTACAAGCGCGAAAGGAAAACGATGGTTTCGATAATAACATAACTCACCGTGATTACATAAGGTGATCGATATTGATAGACACCAAAGATGCCAACTATCAGAAAAGCGATGTGGATAAAATTGGTGATAATAGGAGCCCACATGAAGCCGAGGAAGTCGAATACCAAGCGTTCGACTACCAAGAGCTGGAAAAAATACAACATCCAAAAAGACATGTTAAGATAAGGGCTTCGTGTGTTGGGAGACGATGTAGGATTCTAAGTTTGAACGCTATTGTTTCTTGGAGACGAGGAGTTTAAGGATTCCTCACAAAAGCTGTCGATCGAGAAATTATTTCTACATAAACAATCCAGAAGCTTACCATTTGAAGGACAAGAATGAAGAACAGAATATTTCTCGACCTGCAGCAAGCCATTTTCGCTACAGAATCGGCCCAAAAGCCCGAGATTTTGAAATCAGAAGAAAACTTTGAACTGACAGAAGCCTTGTCTAACTACATTCCAAGGCAGAGAAGCGATCGTTTATCTCAGATGTTGAATTATTGCTTTCCAAAATACAACTGAGGCTTTTGTCTTAACGGAAGTTACTGGGAGGCACCCAGGGAACTAAGGGACATCAAGGGACTATTATGTACATCTTAGAGCATTATCATGAAACCAGTCTCAACACATGCGCCTTGTTGCACACATAGACAAACCAAGATGGCGGCATCGTGTGCAGTTATTCGTCGTCTTTCTGCTTTTTCTAGACCAGTATCCTTAGTTAGAATGATGTGTAGTGGTGGTGAAATGGGAAGCGGTTCTGGAAAGGTAAGGGTTTTGGGCTTAACGCTGTTTCTTGTTCTTTTGCAATCATTTAAAGCACGCACTTTTAATGCAACACAACTTTGTGACCACAATATTGTACCTCAACGTTTTGTAATTGCAAATAAAATTAGTACATTTTTGTTTTTTATTTTCTTTGTTCTGGAGAAATTTTCCGTCCCAGAATTTTTATGCTTTAATTAGATTATTTGCGCAAAATAAATAAAAATTCTACGCAATATCATCAAACACAAGACAACTATGTATTCTTCATTGGGAAAGGAAGTTTATTAGTCCAGGACTGACAACCATACCTAGGAAAAGGGACACCAGGACCCGGTCCGGCTGACCTAAATAAACTTCGGCCCACTCCTATATATGGGAGGGTGGGCGGGAAATTAAACTGTGAACGCGCCACGAGGTAACATGAACCCATTATCTAAACTACGAAGTTACACATTAACAAGATTAAGCTACGAATTAAATATTTTAAGTAACTTAAAATAAACCTATAACTGACCAAATAGCTCTATCTATATTTTTTTCTCAGTGGCCTGTTAAATACCTTACTTTCCCAATTAAATATTCCTTATTTCCCCTGCCCTCCTTTTGGTTTGAAAATATGAATTTTGAGCTCCCTTGCCATAAGAATTTTTCACCCTGTCCGACCTCACTCTGAGGAAGATTTTCATTTTGCAGTGTAAGGAGTACCTCCCCTCCCCCAAGGGGAGTGTTGGGGGGGGGGACTGTAAAAACAGGGGGTCACATAATGTTGAACTTCTTGAAAGGGATGGGCTGTCTAAAACTGTACATTAGAAAGGGTGGGCACAGAAACTGGGGAGGGGTCATCACTTTTTCAATTTTACCCCTACCCCACCCCACTTTACTTTATCTCCTTAAAGCCACCCTTAGGCAAAGCATGGCCCTGTTTTGTAGAGCAGCTCAGTCAGTGTAAACCTTGAAATTAAATATAATGAATAACTGAACTTGCACAGTAAGAAAGTTCAAACTTCACCAACAATTTTTGGACACTTGTGAAAAATCATGTCAAATGCACTGTGGTTACTAGATTAATGACAGACTGATGATGATAAATTTTTTATATCTCAATAGGGTGGCGGAGGTGGAGGAACTATAAGGTAAGTTACATAGCAATTAACATTTAACATGTACAAGAGATTTTTAGGGACCATTATTTAGAGCCTGGAAGGTTAAGTAGGGGCAGGGGACTTTCTCAATCATGCATTTAAGGAAAAAAGGATGTCAAACAAAGGTGCTGTTACACTAGGCAATTTTCCTTGCAACTTGTCTTACAATTTTGTTGCACAAGTAGCTTGAGACATTGTCTAGTGTAACATACCAAAAGTGTCTCTCTGAGTTCTTCTTGCAACTGCTGCAACAAAATTGTGGGACACTTTTGGTATGTTACACAAGGCAATGTCTTGTGTAACTTGTCTAGCAACAAAATTGCTAGACAAGTTGCAAGGAAAATTGCCTGCTAGTGTAAGAGCACCTTAAACCACAGCAGTGAAAATGGGATCCAAAAGGGGGAGGGGTTTTTAGGAAAGATATAGCACCCTCATGCACAGACTTCCTCCTCCTTAACTGCTAACAGCTCTTTACCACAGCTTTCAATTTTTGGCTCCTCCAGACTCCACACTCCCTTGTATACTTGTTTAGGTTGTATTTTATTTTAGAGTGCTAAATGTAGATGAATAAAAAGACTTTGGAAGGTAAAATTGTTAATTATACTTTTGATGTGGTTAGGGAAGCTGGTGGAGCATTTGGTAAGATGGAACATGCTCATGAGGAGCAGTATTTCAGACAACTGGTAAATATTATACACTAAATGTCTGATCTTGAAGGAAACAGTTAGTTTTGTTTTCCTGAGAGGCTTGATGTTTCCCGAGGCAAAGCAGAGGGAAACATCAAGACTCGAGGGAAAACAAAACTAACTGCTTCCCAAGGGATCGGACATTGGGTGTTTTGTTATATAGCGACAGAGAAATGATTCCAAGCCATTTAGAAAGTAAAAAGAATTTATTTGGTGGGTAAGCGAAAGATAAACAAATGTTCTGGACTCTGGAATCTGAAGCGGTTTTCATCGGCTTTCTTGTTTCTGATTTGTGCAAGATATCACGCCACAGGAGTAATCATGCTCTGATCACGTGCACTGGGCTGTGTGCTGGTTTATTTTCGCTTTCCTTTTCACGTGCTACTTGTATCCGGACCATGAAATAAGTGGTTATTTCCCGCTCAGAATACATTTAGATTTAGTTAATACCACGTGATCATCTTTCAGCCAATGATAGTGTTCGTTATATCAGGGAAATCCATAGCTATATAACAGTCACAATTATTAGCAAAAAATGAAGTGTTGCTATTGCTCATTTTGCTCATTTATACATAATTCCATACCTCCTTACCTTAGGCACTACTTGGTAAGCCATATAATATTTTATACATGATTGAAGCTAAGGCTGAATAAAATAGACACCCACACAAAAAAATCTGCTCTAAGGTTGCTTAGTCTTGTCATATTTAAGTGTTCCATAATCTTTTTTTCATACAGCAACAACAACAACTGGAGGCTCTGCGACAGCAACACTCACACATGGTTGAAACAATTGAAAAAGAAATAGAGCACCATCAAGATGCAATTAGACGCAACAAGGAACAGCTAGAAAAATACCGCAGATTAATGGAGAAATCTGACTCCAAGCAAAGTGACAGCGACTCGGATTAAAAGTTGTGATTTTGGAACAGTTTATGATTTGTTACTATTAAAGCAAATTGGTTTTCTCACTCTTTTCTCATTAGAATCGTTGGTGTTGTATCACTTTATTACATTATTTAAGTCTGATATTAATGGTGTGTTCCATTCCGACTTTATAAAACAATACAATTATGAAATTTTGTATGGTTTGTTACTGATATAGACCTTTACAACATAGACATGAAAATGAGGCCTAAGGGCCTAGATTTTATTTAAAGTAAATTAAAAGAATGCAATTATGACAGACAGTGAAGCTAAAGTTTCTATACAAAATATCTCTGGATCAAAACTTTCAGATTTTCAGTGAACAGAACATGGAAACCTTTATAATCTTAATCTGAAGAAAAGTGCATGGAAAGTTTTCCTATCACAGTACAGCTATATGGAATTTGTGAGATGAAAAGACATTGCATGACAACTTTGCCTCTATTTTTGATTCTGCTGGCTCTTAGGCCTCATTTTCATGCTTATGTTGTAAAGTTCTATTGCTTTCAACAATGTTACTGGTTGTATCATCCAGCTTAAAAAAGAATTGGATGTGGGTTTTGCTTCTACATCACTGTGAGATTAATGTATATTGTTTAATCAAACGTGTGTGTAATTCCATCAGCTGTGCACTGCAAAAATTAAATATAAATGAACTTAAGCAGTATTTAATTAATGTTGAACACTGTATCAAAAAAAGATAATTAACTGACATTTTGGACATTAGTCCATTGGAGTAAAAGGATGCAGAAGGACTACCAACAGTAATCTCCAAATGCCAGTAGAGTTACTAGTATCTTTTTTTTTGACATAATGTTCAACATTTATTTACTATCTAGTTTATTGTTATTTCTACACTGACACACTCCATACTAGTTTACTGGTCTGTTAATCATTTGCTGAATGCAGAAATGCATTTCCTGTAAAGCTGACTGATTTGAGTAAAACCTGCTTAAAAGTCGTCCTCATTTCTGAGGTTGATGCTTTTTCCAGTCAAATGTGTAAAGAAGGTGCAGGCATTATTGGGAGGTTGAATGTCTTGGTACTCTAGCTGCCCTAGAGATAAACAGGGATGGTTGTGCAAGGGAAAATGAGACAGGAAATGTGCAGGACTTGCATAATAACAATTTAGTAGGAGCTAGAAACATGGTAGTTTTGGACAAGTGTATCATCTTGGTAGTTTTGAACAAGCTCACTTTTTTCTTTTATTTATTTATTTACACAAGGACTATTTACATAAATGGCCTCTATTAATCTTTAAAAAACTATCTTTAAATGCTTAAAAAACATAATTTAGAGAAATAAGGAGGGTTGCAGGAAATTTGGGAAATGAAAAAGTTTGAATGAGTGAGAAAGTTGATGGGATGGGAAAAAGTGAGTTTTTTCTATGACTTAAGAAATCTCATTATTTATAAATTTCGTGCAATCAAAGTATAACGCCCTATAAAGTTAGTGCTTCGATGAAGACAGATTACCAACGCTATCACTAGAGTACAGAACCAGATGTTTCCTGAGGCGATTACAAAGTGACGTCATTATACCCATAATGCCCTCGGGCTTTCACGATTGGAATTTTGAACATCGAAAATTCTGAATAGTGTTTTCTTTTCTTCTCTCTGTTTTGAATGTGTTTTGTCGTTCTGTCCATCGATAACATCCTGAAGATCATTCCAAAAGTAAGTTTCAGGTTCATTCTGTTTTGTGGCTCAGTGTTTTACACAGTAGCGCTGTTTATCATATTTCAGAAAGACGTTTGTCGGATTTAGTTTGTCCAATAACACGTTCATAGTTTGTTTTGTACACTTTTATTCCGACTTTTCGCTTTCCAAAGAAGCTTTATAGCCTCACAAAACAAAAGAAATAACTCGTATTTAGTTGCAATATTGATAGTATTATTGGTATTTACATACTTTGCTGTTTAAGTCCGCAATATTTGAAGAAAGAAAGCTGGCTTGCCTTTTCAATATTCATAACTTATGTAAGCTTTTAAGCTTAGGTGGTCAGGGTCCGAAATTAGAGATTTTTAGTATTTATTCTTTTTGCTCCCTTTCTCATGAACTAGAAAAAATGTATGGAAATTCTTTGCCAAGTTTCTATCTATCTACCAAGTTAACTAAGCTTTAACATACTTTCATCGCAAATGGTCAAACATTTGGTTCAAAACTACGCATACTTTAATGTATTGTTTTGCCTTTATGTACAACGTAAGAAAATAAAAATGATTGATTATTATTACTATATAACGTGTAACTATTTTGTAAAAGTGCTAAGCAAGATATTTCATTCAGTGTAATGACTTGTAAACATCTCCTGTCCATTGAGCTTGTGTGTTCCTTAGGGCTGACCAATAAATATCTCCTTTTTCTCTTTTTTTCACAGAGGTCTTTGGCTTTCCTTGCATCTCCTTTGTTTTAGAAGGAGTAAATATTATAAAGTACACCTCAGAGTATATACCAAGTGTCTGAAATAATGGCCGAATGTGATGTCATAGTTCATGACTTTGTTAGAACAGGTCGTACAGGTCGAAGAAATGCTATGCCTGACGTTCTTTCAGAGCAGCATGTTCAAGTCAGTACAGCTGGACTTGCAGAAACTCTTGATTCAATTAATTTTGGAGCATCTACTTCTGGAGAAGCATGCCAAAGTGATACTGTCGAAGGAGTGTCTCAAAAAGTAACTACTTCATGAACAATAGAGTTGGTATTATTTTATATAGTCATTACAAATCTGTTGACACAATTATACAGTGGATGACCCTGGACATACAGTAATTATATAAGTTGACTGGCAACTTACAACTATGAATTTGTTAATATATATAAAACAAATTCATAAAACTCTTAAATAGCCATGATGCGAAAGGAATTTTTGGGTACCGGTATCACATCTTATCAGTTATCCCGATGCTGAGTTACTGTGCCAAGATTTAGAATGCACCATTGGCAGCCATCCAGAATGATATCAAACTGGAAGGTCCCTAACATGATCATCTTGAACACATTATACATTTTTAAAGTACGACTATGGATTATTATAACTGACAATGGTGATGTTGTACTTGACAGTCCCAATGTTACTACCAAATTCACTAAACCGTTCACAGTCTGAAAATAACAATCCATCAGATTTGAATTTGGATCGATCAAAATGATCATGTGACATTGCATACTTTTATGCATGTAAATGGGGTGGTGACATTTGGCACGTGAACTTTGCAATTATATGCCAAATATGGAAAACTTTGACATAAAACTGCAGAGTTTCAATGCCAAATTACATTACATTCCACGTGTGTAAAAGTATGCAAATGTCACGCTTATTTCGATCGATCCAAATTCAAATCCGATGGATTGTTATTTTCAGACTGTGAACAGTTTAGTGAATTTGGTAGTATTATCTTAATATTTACAAAGTGCAAAGGATTGTGGACTGTGTCAACAAACCATGATGTATACGATATTGACCTCAACAGGTTTCACCTGTCCAAAAAAAAAAAAAAGGTTCAGGTTGAAGAACAAGAAAGAGTATGAGTATGGACCACATGTGAACTGGATCAAGTATTGACGTAGCCATTCTTGATGTCAGCTAAACAGGTTTCAGATGTAAACAAACGACAGCGAAGAGTACAAGTACAAATTACATTCCTTGGTACACTATTTATTCTCTTGTACAATGTGAAACAGAAACTAATAGTTGAAGTCTAATACACAAATAGACACAGAAGAAAACATTGGAATTAGTGTGCTAACCTCTGTTAGTATAAACCTAACAGTCTATCACCAAAGCTAGATTCTGATTGGCTACTAGAGGTCTATTTGTGATAGCCTACTAGTAGCGAAAAGTGCCAGTTTTTGAGAAAGATTTCACTTCAATTTGACCGATTAGTAGGTTTATACCAAAACAATCAGACCTCTTGGCTTCATGGACTATGATTCAAATACCCCATTTGGCCTCATAGTGCATTTGCCCTCAAGGACTAATTGATTAGACTAATAAATATTTAACGGGGGTTAAGTGCCATCACTCTATTGTTTTAGTATTACCATTCATCTGTTTTTGACAACTTACATGGCTTTATTTTGTAATTGTGTATGATCTTATAAAATTAAAAAGTGGTCTTCCTTTGGCAAATTCCATGCCTCAAAAAGAATTGAGTAAAGTTTTACTGACTTCTTTCCAATGGTGCATCAGTTCATGGGTCAAATAAAACATTCAATCAATCAAATGAATGCTTTCTTATTCAGATTTTTCTGGCCTACATAAAATATTCCCTTCCCCTCCCTCCTTAGGGGGGGGATTACCTATGGGGTAAAGGTAGCATGCAGGCCACACATGGGTAAAACAAAAAATGTGCTATTCTCTACTTTTGCATGCCCCATAATGCTTTGCACTTTGGGGGTGGGGTGGGGGTAACTGAAAATTGTTAGAAAACTGGAAACTTTTTGTACAGATGTTGAGTAAGGTTTGCTTTCATCAGGGAAACAATGACTGGCAGTTTAATCAGAGTTAAATCACACACACAGGAAAAACAATTGAATTCTTAGTAACTAAATGGTTGATAAATAAATACAGTTAAGCTCTAAATAGTGATTGTCTCACAGACATATGGTGTGCACTCTACAAGAAAAAGTTTGTCCATTAAATTACCAAAAATGGAAGGAGAAAGAGGGGCAAAGCATGAGATGACTATGATATGATGGTTTGTTAAATAGGGATCTCTACCATCCTGAAAATGTCTAAAAACAGAGCGAAATATCTTGGGTAGCAAAGAAATTCCTTTTGAAATAAATCCAACCCAAAATGAAATTGTTTATTTTTCTGAAATTTATTTCGAGCCTGGACACTCTCTTTCTCTATGTCTTTCTTCCTTTCTTCTTTCTCTGTATTTATCATGTTCTTTGCTACTTTCTTTTTTGATTGATTCCTCATCTTCAAATCTTGTTCTTTGGCTCCCATCTCTTGCACTTTTGGGGGAATCAGGTTCTTTTCTGTTGAGCTCTTCAAGCATTTTCATCTGAGTGTCAATTAGATCCCGCATAACCTAAGCAAAATAAAATGGGAAAATATGAGTTTAAAAAACTGCACATCCAAGCTCAAGGTATCATTGTTTCATCTTTTATATCAAACTGAATGGGAGAAATTGTATTACTCTGTCAAAGGCCAGAGGCTCATGATTACAGTTGATTTTCCAAAACTGCAGCAATTTTGAAGTTTATTGGGAACTTGGAAACTACAGATTATGAAAGTTGACAGTTTAATCATCAACAAGCCAATCAAAGTTCAAACGTGAGAATAAAATTAGCAAGCTCATTTTTCACAGAGGGTGGTAAACATAACGCAAAATCTGAAGCACATCTGAATAAACAGTTTTCTGTTCAATATTCAAAGTCTCCTTTATGTACTTTGTATCCTGACCTTGCTTATGTAGCTAATTCACATGCAAATCCAAAAGAATTATGGATAACTTTGGGAAAGTTAACGAACTTAATATTCAGCCTGTCAAGTCCACAGACAAATGAAAAAATGAAAAGTGCACTAAACATGTGAAATGCATGTGGTTATAAAACTTCATTACAACAGTTTCAAATAACCATTGACATGCTAACCTCAACATTTGTTCTCTTTGTCATGTGCACATTTTTGGCACGGTAACTTTGACGACGTCTTTTATAATCTCTCAATTCAGCAAGAGTGTCCAGATGAGATTTGGGAGCATCTTCAGCTAAAATAGTGTACAGATGTCAAACATGAGTGAGCAAGGAAGGTTCTTATAACTGTAAATATAATGAAATGGAAATCACATATGACAAACTTGAAACATAGTTCAGTTGTAAGATACTCTTATGCTCCTAGTTCAGGTTGCAGGATATTCCTAGTTCAGATTGCAGGTTACTTCTAGTTCAAGTTTGCAGTATACTTCTACCAACATATTACAACACCTGATATATAATCAATTCTGAACATATCTGTAAGACTGTAAAACATACCTTTTCCTTCCAATTCTCCAGCATTTTCTGCTAAATGTTGGAGATCTTCAAGTTCCTCCTCTGCAGCATGCCTTTTGATAGCTTTAGCAGCCTGCAAGATGAAAATTATAACTTCAAGAGATATATTAAAATGGCTCTGGGAGTGCAAAGCACAAACTGGAAGATATGCAAACCTGGACTACATAATCATACACTGCTAATCTCTGAGCTGCACTCAGGTCAAATGGTACCCTGGACATTGGCAATCGAATATCTGTGGTTGTTTTTGCATCTCTCAATGCAGCTTCACTAACAGATTTTTCTATATAGTAAGAAAATGGATATCATTCATGAGTTGAGGATGAAACATGGTTATAAGCACTAAAAAATTCAAATCTCTATTATCAAAAGAAAAAATGGATGTGACTGATAATCCTTTATTCAGATTCTTAAATAATCTCAAGACTATCATGGCTGTAACCTTTGGGCAATTTTATTTCTGGAGTTTTTGTGGATGATGCATTGCCAGCTGTTGATTGCATGTCCTAGAAAAATAAACAGCAAATTAATAAATATCTTGAATAATGTGGAGTAACATAACTCAATTCAATGCTAATTTTCAGTAAAAATACAGTTCCCACAAATGAGGAGTTGTGTATCAAATACAAACTAGAATTAATCTAGTTTTGGCACACATCATTATTATAAATATGATATCAGAAAATAAATTACAGTCTAACTAAGAAAACCATGAACACAAAATATGTCTGGAATGTTAAGCATCATGTGCTGACCAATCACATGTGGGAATTAATTAGAAATGAATTCACTCTTGCATGTGTTTGGTCAGAACGTAATGTTCCTGGTTTTCTTAGTTTGACTGTAAACTTTTACAAATCCTTGAAAACTCAAAATGCAAGGACCTTGCAAAAAACATCACACTGATTTGAAAAACATACGGTTGTTTAACTAGTGGATCATCAAGAGCTAATAAGGCATTTGTGTAATCAATCAGAATAAAGAATTTTGTTGGCTGTTTTTAATAGTGGGTTAATTAAAACACCTATGTGATTTTTAATAGACCTCTAGCATGGGAGCAAGTAGGCTCTTAGTACATACTTGTAAATGTTGACTGGTTGATGATGAGCCTTCTACTATGTCATCCAAGTCTGATGGTATGCATTTCCAAGGCTAAAAATAGTTTACAATAATTACTTTCTCGAGAATCAGCCATTTAAAAACAATATGTTAAATTGCTAGACTCATGGATTTCATGAGAGGAAAATTATACGGCAAATTGGTAGTAGTGTTATTTTTATCACTTTAACCATAAACCATGGTGCCATTACACAATTCACACAAAAACTATTGAAACTAAAGGCTCAGACAAATGATGTGATGTTCCCTGGTATGTTGCTTGCAACTGGGAAATCCTACCATGTGTCCACCTATGCAACTACTGCATGTAACATCATCAGCTGTCACAGTAGAAACAAGTTCTACTTTTACAGGTGGGCATACCATTTCCCTGTTGCAAGCAACATCACATGCAACATCACAGGGAATGTTGCATTTTGTGTCCAAGCCTCAAAGGGAAACCATTTCAGTCTAACAGCATGTTGTACCAATTACACACAGAAAGTCATGACTATAAGTTTCTCAATTATTTTAAATCCACTTTATTTCCTTGGACCTAAAATTAAAACATTGTTTCATATGGGCTTTGATCACATCACCAATTAGCAGCCAATTGTTTATACCCAAAGGAACGAAAATTTGTTCTTTCTTGTGTGAACTCATTCTGAAGTGTTTGAATGCAATGCCACACGGGGGATATGTACTGTCTGTTTCAACCAACATGGTTGCCATGTGATTAAAGCCCAATATTTCCCAGCTGATAACAGTGGTTCCTTAATGGGAAGAAGTAAGGAAACTCTGCTATTTAAAGCAAGGTACACATAAATATTATTTAGTTAAATTTTGTTCTATTCCAAAGCAACAATCAAATGATGCTTGATTTCCATGCTATTTTTATCATAGTCAAAACTTAAAATTTACTGGTTATCTTAATACCTGATTTTTTTCTTTCATAAAACTGCCACTCCTGTTGATTACATTAAGCATTAATGTTAGAAGTTGTAAGATGACTAAAATTAGTCTGACTGATAAGAAAAGAGTAACATGTTGACAGCTCTATGCATACAATAATAGCAATAGACCTTAATTCATTTGGACATGTTTTCCCATTCCAAACCTTTTGGGAATTTATTTATAAGATTTTTTTTTTTTTTGAGGTTCATCCATATTATGCATCTTCTCAAGTGTGTGTTACCATTAAACAAAGGAAAATGTCCCAAGGGAATGACACATAACTGGAAAAACAATGCATTAAGGTCTATTGTAACAGCTAGTTGGCTGTCTATTGAATGTATTATTATACTACCAAATTCACCAAACTAATAGTCACAGTCTGAAAATAACGATCCATTGGATTTGAATTTGGATCAATTGAAATGATCATGTGACATTGCATACTTTTACGAACGTAGAATGCGGTGGTGACGTTTGGTGTAAGAACTTTGCAATTTTATGCCAAATATGGAAAACTTCGACATAAAACTGCAGAGTTCAAATGCCAAATGACACTACAACATTCCACATGGGTAAAAGTATGCAATGTCACATGATCATTTTGATTGATCCAAATTCAAATCCGATGGATTGTTATTTTCAGACTGTGAACAGTTTAGTGAATTTGGTAGTAATTATTATGTACCTATCAGGTTCCTTCTTGATACTCTTGAAACTTTCATATTTTTTACTATCTGTTTCAATTTTAAAAATAATCATTATAAGGCCACTATTTTTTTAAATCTTATAATGTATGAAGCCCACTCCCAAGTCCCAACTGTCCCCCCATGGATACTGCTACATACTAGGCTACATTAGAAGTGCACGCCATATATCTGTGAAACAAAACTGAAGACACATGTCTAATTGCACTATTTTGTACAAGCTAGTGGATATCACTCAGGAGCAGAACAGTGAAAACAAAAGCAACTTACCTCTAGCAATCTTTGCTTTTTGTTTTGTGTGGTTCATGCATCAGTAAATTCTTAGTTAGTCAATAACTAAATAGTTGATAGAGTGATTTTACTTAACCTGTGAAACAAAAACTAATAGCTAATGTGCAATAGTCAAATATACACAATAGAATTACAATCTACTAAATTTGTATTAGCCTAAAATCTATTTCACGGGTTAAGTGAAACTACTAACTAAATATTATTACATTCTAAATACAAGTTAGTCAATGTTTCACAGATACATGGCGTTCAATCTATAAACTACCCATAAGGGAAAATAGGTCTCTTCACTCTGGATATGGTTTTGGGTCATTCCACAGTATTCCAACTGTTGCGGAGACTACATTCACAACAATATATTATGATATATCTTGTAAGTTAAACACCAAAACAAACCCATTCCTCCTTTGTGTGTTAGCTCTCCATAAGGGCTTTGTATTGTGCTTCACTCTCAATCAAAAGAACATGAGGTCACACAGAGCTATGTATCTGTTTTGGAGACTGCACAAAAAATCATTTTGTTTTAATCAAAAATACTAAAAACAGTGTAAACTTCTCTGAATCTGGGATAACTTCAAAATGTTTGTATGGCTTGCATTTAAGGTATCAGGATACGTTATAGCACTCCTATACATAATACCTCAAATTTCACGCAGGCTTTACAATATTTTACCATAAAAGTAATATTATATATATATCTACTTTACTTGTATGCCCAAATGTTTTGGTATGCTGATTATATTTTCCGTTAAAAGATTATATGGTTACATTATGGTGCTATCATGGAGACTACAATGCAAAGACTACATAATGTACCCCTTAACATCATCAAGATATGCTATTTTAACTCTACATAAAAAAAGTAAAAATGTCAAATGGATAGTATTTTAGAGACTGAGATTCTTCAAAAACCCATGAGACACACAAAGCATGGAAGGCAATTGCGGCCACATGCAAGTATACACCTACCGTATTTCAAAAAAGGTTGTTGGTCAGCGATCTGAAATCTGAAATCTGAGACTGAGAGTAATTGAGTGCAGGAGCTGCTAATTCATGTTTTATTCAAGTTTTATCTTTTAGTAGTTTGCAATCAGTAAATAACTAAATACAGAACTACTGTACCTTTGAATGATCCTACGCCTGAGAATTATCTTTAGCTCAGATTTTAGATATTTTCAGATTGCCAACCAATAAACCTTTTTTGAAATAGGTGTATACATGTATGCATCATCTCTGCACCAGCTATTTCATTTCTTGTTGTTGTTTTTTATTATAGTTTATTCACAGAAGTCAACATGTTAATGCAATTTTTTTTCAGAAAGGGGAATTGCAACTATTGGACAACATGTTTAAAACCTAATTCACAATTAATTTAAATGAAATTTCCAAAATGCGTGTCAGGGTACCAATTACTGTGGAATGACCCTTTCCCATGTTATCGTCTCTAGAATAAGATTCTTCATTTTATTAAATTACATCTGTATAAATATAAATTTTATTACCTAGCAATACTGGAACAACTGCTAAGGAGTTCTTATAGAAAAAATGGGAACTTGGACAAACATCCTGTAAACGCAAGTATTATGAAGAGCAGACTTTTTGGAGTGGGAAATGGCATGCCAATAACATAGCCATATATTATGGCTGTAGAGTAGTTTATAATACCATAACTGCATACACTGTGATTGGAAACTATACAAGCAAATGGCATGCACAGCTGTAGCCATTTCAACATTACTGAGCATTCCATGTTACTGTACATGTATGTATGAATTGTACGTCACTACTGAATGCAATGTAATGTCCCATAATATTACAACCTATCAATGTTTAGCTCCAGGGTGGTGGTGGTAGGGTGGGGTGGCAGACCCACGTGGAATTGACATTTTTGGAGATGGCAGTGTCAATTTCCCTCCTCCCTTGACTCTAGCAAATGTCAAACTTTCCTCTCTTCCAGGCTCTCTCCTTCTGTCAAGTGTCAAATTCCCATCTTCTGGTGGAGAATGTACTTGTAAAATGCTCAACCTAAGGAACAACGTCCTATGTCAATTCCCATTAGGTAGCCCACCTCTCCATCCCCCCTGACTAAGCATTGATAGGCGCATAACATCAGTCACTGAATTTTCAAATGATATACTTTGAATCTAGAGCCTGCTCTCATGATTAGACTGTAATTTTTGCAACTGAAGCTAATACATGTATAGGTCAGCTGCCACATTGTTTATGATGATTTGCATTGTGGTGGTAATGTGCTAATGTGTTTGGTAATTTTTTGGCTGGATTATCTCATAGATATTTGATCAGCAATTATATGCCAATTTGACCTTTTAATTGCTTGAGATGAGGCACATTAATATGGATGAGTCTCAGACAAATGATCTTTTTTCCAAGAAAATGACATGTGGTCTGAAATGGGAAAACATTATACCCAAGCTAAAAAGGTCTGTTTATAACTTAGCCAACCAAAAAAATAGTTCATTACATGCCCACCAAGCTATACTGTGCTCTAGGCTAGTCTTTTACTACGTACATACCTTAGGATCTATGCATTCTTTCTTCATTCTACATTTCTCTACATGTTTAGATAATGATGAACTTGACATGACATGCGAACTGTCAGTGGGACAAACCGCTTCCTTTTCATCCTCAAAATTAAAAAATAATATATAAATTCTCAGTTATCTTTTTACTTCTGAAGGGACCAATCGTTTGTTACATTGCCCAGGTGGATTCGAAAGGGGGAGTACCTTTTATTAAGAAATAACGTAATTTTCAGTACGTGGCTGCCCTTTTGCCCTTCATAAATATTAGCAGTCCCCTCTAGCCACTTTCAAAAATAAATATTTTTTTCCACACAATCTTAACTTATCTGTGGCTTGAAACGTCAGTAAAGTTAAGTATAGTTCTCTTTTTTCACGGTGTTACAGATTTCCTTTTATTGGTTATTGTTATCTGTAGGGTGACACGGGCCAGGCGTAACGGTAAAACGTTCGCCTCTCACCACTGTGGACAACGGGTCGAGTGACTGGTCCGCGTCCTGCGGACACCACACCTGAGTAGAGTTTGTTAGATGTGTTGTTCTCTCCCTTGTTACGAGGGTTTTTCTCCGGGTTCTCCGTTTTTCCTCCCTCCGTAAAAAATCAACATGTGAGCTGAGAGTTGTATGCTTAAAACAGTCAATGTAGTGGTTTTGTGTGTGAGTGATAGTGCCTCCAATTAGTGCGAAAGCGCTAGAACGACAAGGCACTTAAATAAAGAGATTTGATATTTTTTTGATTTGATCTGCCCAGTAAAATAATTCCATCAAAAGTATCAAAATAAGCTTTCTTATAACCTACAAATCTCGTACAAATGCATACTTTTCGCAATCCCTCTTTGTCCCATCCTATTTTCTTCAATATCTGATGAAGTTCTTGCCTTGATTCTTCTAAGATCGATGAAATATCGTTGATAACTTTGACCCTGTCCATGTTGTTCATCCATCATCCGCCATATTGAAACTTCAGCATCCTGGCCTTTGCGAACCACAGCGACCCATAAAACAACGGAGTTAGAAAGAATAGTAAATTACAAGGTCACAACTTAACAAGGAATATATTCTCAAGGGACTGACAGTTATCGATAAAATTTACATGGATTTCCTGTGATAGGCAGTAATTTATTTTTATTTTTTATTTATTTATTATTAATAATATATAACAACTCTACATTACAAGCAAAAAACAGCCCAATATTTATAGTTTGGGTAGCCTGTGTCCGTCTTTAGGTCTTTGCCCTTGAAAAACCTCGGTACTCCCTTTAGATTTGTTTTTTTGTCAATCAAAATGCTAGATATCTTCTCTGATTGGCTTGGTTGCAAACATTGATTTTTTTTACCGACTTCTTATTGGCTGAAATCGAAACCACGAGGTGTTGCACGTAACACTTTGAAGCGTTTTCGCGCGGTGGTTCCCGCACTTTGGTCGGAAACTTGTACAAGGCAGTTTGTACTACTTTTAAGGTATGAAAAATTCAAATTATCATCGACCAAAATCTTAACAAAACTTAATTTTTTTTCTTTTGTTTAACAGATAAGAGATGGAACTACGCTGAGGCAAACTAACTATTGAGTTTTTAGCCTCCAAATGAAGGATTAAAAATCTAAAAGAACTTTGCTACGCTCTGGGCAAACTCGTGGACGAACGCATTTTCACACGGTGAATGGAAAATCCTTATTTTTGAATTACTTTTAATTAACTGAACAGCTGTGGAGAATCACATTCTTGCTATAAATGATTTTTTAGCTTTTGTTTGGCATGAAAATGTTTATTTGTTGTAGTTTTATAGCATGTTCGAGTTTAGAACGTGGAGTTTACGTAGAATTGAAACTCTTGGAAAATCTTCTTTTTGCCCGCGCTTCGATCGAGATTCGAATTTTTTTATTTTAGTTTTTCAAATCTTTTTCTAATGAATGTTTTTCTTTCGTTCAACAGAAGCAAAAGTTGGCTCATTTGAACGAGAAGAGTCGATAATTCCTTATTTTGTGATTCAACAAAGGTTTTGGACAAGACCAGAAACGTTAAACCAAAAGGTTTGTAAAAAAGTGGCTAATGTAGCTACTCATTTGCTCAAAAGTAGGCTTTCCTTTTTGGTGAAGAAATGCTTATGAAGGAGGCACATAATTTGAAGAACGTTTCTGAAAAAAAAAATACTTGGAAAGAATTCCCGCCATTTGGCGTCAGCCGAAGACTTTAAGGACGTTCGCGGGCATTGCTCACGCGCAGCATTTCTGCGCACGTCACATTATATTGTGTGACAAGCTGAATTG